>LNAS01000245.1:0-98858 GCA_001630605.1 Pseudogymnoascus pannorum | reverse complement strand
TGGATTCAACTAGCTGGGTAAGACGTGTGAAATCTCCCTCATCGTCAATCTTTCCTCCATATGTCTCGGTAATCAACGTCCGGAGCATATCCCATGGGAGATTCTGGGGTGCAACATTTGACCGTCCGGCAGAAACGGATTCAACCCAGGTATCAATAACGTAAGCAGAGCATTCGTACTGTAAATTGAGTTAGTAAAAAGCATTTTAAGGTGATTCGGGCAATACATACATCGCTGTCATTGAACTCCCAGAAACCCTTCCACCCAAGGTTTGGCGCATACCGCAGACGCTCTTGTACAACTGCGTGTAGGAAGGAGAGCAAAAGATAGAGACGGGTTCGTTCAACTGGTGTCTTGATCGCCCTCGTTGAAACAGAGGAAAGAGAATCCTTCATATTGGCTCTCACCCCAGCAGGCTGCTCGTACATCAATACACGAGATGCTCTCAGCAAATTGACTGGAATCTTTGGACTCGATTCCATCGACAGGAAGAGTCTGAAGTCTGGATGCGGCTTGAGGGAGTCCATACGCTTCTCAAGACTTTGAAGCCATGTAGGCGCCAAGTGAACGTTCTTGATGAGCACCCAGGATCCGGTGGCTGCTGCGTTGCTGATTGCCTTGTCTGCTGTTGATAAGCCCTCGTTTGAACCCATGGCGATGTTCGTGCAGGAAGCCTTGACCCTTTCAACGAGACTATCAACCTTGTAACTAGCATCGAATCCAGGGCTGGAACAGAGGGCAATAGGCCGGCTTGCTGAGACCTGTTCGACAGTCTGGCTTAGGTCTTCCGTCATGTCGAAGATTCTTGAGCCAAACACTGCGGTAACTAAACGCTCTGCGGAAGGAACGAATCGATCGAGGCGGAAGATCTTGACGACTAGTAATGACAAAAGCTCCTTGTCTATCTCGCTGGTACTGTCGTCCCAGATCTTGGGAATGAAATTCTCTCCCATTTCTTCGCATAGGAAACGGTCCATGTCTGCTGCGGGTATATTGTCTAGTTTCCCCTTCAGAGCAGGAACACGCGCTGCTCGTGCAAATATTTCCTCCTTGCGGTCTGTCTCTGTGGATAGATCGGTACCATCAATGCCATCATCCAGGATCAAGTCAATGAGGCCCTTTTCCATCTTAAATGGCGAAGCTTGAGCAAGCAACATTGCGAACGTAATCCTATCCTTCTGTAACAATCCAAGAGAAGTTCGTTGGTACGTTGTCACGAAAAGGTCTTCTATGATGATGTCCCGTCGAACATTGTGATCTGTCTCGGTGGCCAATCTTGGGTTGTCGTGGAGAACGCTGTTGAAAATGTCCAAGAAGTATTGCAGCGAAAATTGGTAGAAGTGATTGAGGTAATGGAGCTGTTCCAGTACAGCAAATACAGCGCTGCAAGAGCGAGCAATGATGTTGTACTGGAGTGTAATTGCGTCGACTTCTGCCATTACCCCTTCGGTGTTACTCATCTTCTTTGAGATCTCAGCAGCCTCCTTCTTCAACGTCTCGAGAGTCTCAATAACGTTATCATCATCCAAAATATTGCCACGGGACTCGTTCAAAGCCTGCAAGAGACGCTTCTCCAATTGGCGAAGGTGAACCTTAAATTCGCCCTGTAATTTGATCAAGTTGGATCTTCGTTCATCCACATCGGGTCGCTCAGATTTCAGGACTTCGTTCAATGATTGGGTTTGGAGACTGCTCTGTGTAACAGTGAAATTGACGAAAGTTGTGCGACTGCATACATCGGGTGCGAACGTAGCAGATGGATCTCTGGTCGAGAGGTAAATCTTGAAAGCCGGAGAGAAATCAATCTCCTGCTTGCCAAGCTGGATGAGGACACGTCCACCAGTTTTCTGGTATTCCTTGTTGAGGACGTGGTTAAGAATTGGGTCCAAATGCTCAGCATCTTGAATCAAAATCGGGTTACCGAAACGGAGCGAACTCTCGAGCTGTTTGGTGAACGAATCGTCCAGGAAACTTGTGACAGTCAATCTGCGATCCTTGCATTCCTTCTGAAGGAACTCTGTGACACGACCAGAAGGATCGATGATGAGAGGGTAACGGTTGAAGCGCTTTAGTATGATAGCATTCTCCGTGCAGAGATCATCGACTGGCAGAGAGTTTTCTTGCCAGCTCAGTCTTTCATCGGCCGACGAGAGGTACTCAGTAATCGGATTGTGCTGCTTGAAATCTATGCCAGACATCTGGAGTTGGCCGAGCCAATCATCCATCATATTTTTGCGGAATTGTTGATCGTAAAGTCCGCTGTATGCCAGGAAAGCAGCCGCAACTAGAACATCTCCGACCAAAGTGCTGATCTGGGTTTCAAATGATTTGCTCGCATCCTCCCATCTAGTCCTCTCCGACGACAAGCTGTCAAGGAGACGAACGCTGCGATCAACCTTAAATTGAACTCGTGACATCTCCGACTTGATTGCCTGTGTCTCGCTAATAAGGGCTGCGTATTCCGTCTTATAACGTGCAATACTTTGCTCTAGCGCAGTGATGGTGTTTTCGACGGCCTGTGCCTCCGCCTTCGTCTCGAGAGCCTTCTCCTCCAGCAGGCCTACCTCTTCCCTTAGCGGTCCAACACGATCCAGAATCTCAGAGTAGTTGACTTGAGCCTCAACCCACTGGACAAGAGGTCCACATGCCTTACTGGCGTGGCTGACCTTTTCGTAGGTGAAGTCTTCCTTCGAAAGGAAATCGTTTCGCATCTTGACTCGAAGATTCTTCGTCATCTGCTTCTCGTTGTCATAATTGACAATACTTGCAATGAAGTCATCACGACGAATAATACCCTGAACGGTCTTCCAGCTGTCGATGCGGTGGCCAAGCAGAGTGCAAACAGAGTCCAAAGCGAGCTTAACAGCTCTTGGAGGGTTGGACATAGAACGCACTTCTGTCAGGTGCTGCTTCTTGATATTGCTAACGCTCTTTTGTGCCTCGATAACAGCGGGCTCAGCATTCGCCAGGTCGTTCAAAACAAGCTCTCTGCGTTCAGCCACCGCCACTTCTTGCTTCTCAAGGGCAGATTGGATCTCCAGAGACGTTGTCTTGCGCTGTTCTGCCAAACGCTGATCGGCAATCATGCGTTGAAGCTTCTCATTTGCCTCGGCATCTTTACGCTCAAGTTGGCCGGTTTTCTCTGCGAGGCTGATGCGAAGGTCGCGAACCTTATCCACTGTGTCTCTCAATTTCTCTAGACCAACATTCAAATGACGCTGCTGGTCCTCCAAGTCCTCGCGCTTTTCATTATAAAGCTTGACGTACTGAGCAACGAAGTCCAAGAAGTGCCTGGGAGTGAGGAAAGTGACTCTACTCTGTTGCTTTTGCAACTTGATGTTGAAGCGCTGGAGAGAGTAATGGATATAAACCATCGCATTGACAACTGCATCCCTGTGACTAGCAGGCAAGGTGAGGTCGCGGTATGCAACTGGGATGCTATCGGATGGAGTGTAGTTCGGGCGGTCGAGGTCAACAGAGTGGGTTAATTCGGATCCAACCTGGAACAACGCTTGATCAGACCAGTCACCAAACCAGTTTAGAACACAACGATTGAAAAGAGCAGGACTTGTCGCTGCCTTCGATGAAAGACCATCTTCAGGTGGGTTCATCGTGAAAACAACATGGAGGTTCTTGATAATCTGCTGCGTGAACCATTTGTAGAGCTCCTCCTGGGAGTCGAGCAAGAGGCCTTGGCGTTGAGCACCCTCCTTGCACGCAGTCATCAGGGATGCCAATTCATCGCCTTCAAACAAACCAGGAACTTCGGCATTGGCAAGCAAAGTGTTCATTCGCTCAAGAAATCCAGAGTCAAGGACGTTAGCTTCATCCATAATGAAGCATATTTTCTCGCCCTTACATCCACTTCGGCGAAGGACATCGCGAAGGTCGTCATCGAAGTCCTCAGCTGAGTACTTGCCATGGACCTTGATTTGGAAAACCTTCAGACCATTCATCCAGGCAACAAATCTAGACAATGTCGTTTTGCCACTGCCACTGACACCGATCAAAATAAGATGACCCTGTGGTTGTCTGAAGACCCGATCAATGCGTAAAACATGCTCGAGGACGTCATTGAAGAGAATCAGAGGTACATCAACTTCCTCCTCACAGAAAGTCTTCAGCCTAGCCTTTACGAACTCGCGCAGTTGTTCTCTGTCGACGGGGACGTAGTTCTTTGAGAGCCAGTTGGAGTACAGGATCGGTCCTGCGAGAGCCTTGGTTTCATCCATCGTTGGGAAGAACTCAAGCGCGTTTCGGCGTACAGCTTCGTCGGTCCATTTGCGTTCATCTTCGGAGACTAGACGATCCTGGAAGAGTCGAAGTGCCTCATGCGCCCAGATACGTACCAGCCCTTCTACAGAGAGGGTATCAAGCGGTCTAATGGCTTCATAGATACCTCGAACCCATCTTGTAAGCTCACGAGGACTGTACACGTAGTGAGGCTGGATCTTTGGCGTAAAGCGCTCCTGGGATTCGATGTAAAACTGAACCATGGCATTGGTAAGTGCATCAGAGTAACCTCTCAGCGATGGAACAATCTTCAATACAGCGCTTGTGAAGGTGCCGTAAATCTGCTTGAGCGAAAGCTGGCCGGGGTAATCAACCATGATCAATGGAGCATGTCTTAGGAACCTGGCGCCCATAGGGGTACGGCCGGCGTCCGTAGGAGGGTTGCAAGCACCCACAAATTGGATCCTGTCGAGCGTAACCCATGTCTTATCGGATGTTCGCCAGAAACCATTCTGTTCAACGAGTTGCCTCAAGAATGAGATGGCACGCTGTGTTCCGTATTTATCAGGTGACGGCAAGTTGATCTCGTCGCAGAAAAGTACAAGCCATCGGCCAATTTGTGTTGGCGACAAAATAACACCGTTAAGCGTCTTCTTATACTCGCAGTATTGCTCAAAGGTTTTGATCAGTAGATCTGGTGTGGTTGCACTCGAGAAATTCAGTCCAACGACCTCCATGTTGGGTAGCTTGCGAAGAGCGCTGAATAATGTCATGGTTTTACCAGAACCGGGTGGACCACATAAAAGGAGGGGCTTGTGTTCGGCAAGCCACGAGTAAAGGACATCCTCATGGCGGACGGTGTCTAGGGTTGGGATGACAACGTCTGTCTGGGTAATAGAGTGCGTATTGACCTCTATCGTCGGAACCTGGTTCTGCCACGAAACCCACTGTGCTTGGGGCAGCGCTACGTCAAAATCGATCAAAGAGGAGTTGCCTTCAAGGAGTGGCGAGCCAAATGTGGATAGAGTTGCGACATAGTCACCGAAAATCTTTCGGTCATTAAGTGGGCAATCACCCGTCAAGGACCATACGAGTGCAAGAAGTAACTTCTTCGACACAAACGATTCGATCTGGTCAGAATCCAAGGGGAAATCAACATGCTGAGCATTGTATTCCACAATATCCCGAACTGTTTTGTTGAGGAGCGAGAATAGGGTGTTCAGGACACGGGCAACCGTGAACTCCATGATATGATTGAAATTCTCCGCATGCTCGAGTGCAGTAAGGAGGAAGTCTTCTGTCTTGAGGTAGGACTGTAACAAATCCGAGACTTCTCCTTGAATGGCCAATGCCTTAGCTGTGGTTTGACCTGTAGCAACGGAGTCTTCGTCGAGATCCTCCAGTGCTACCTTACGAAGCTTTCCGAGATAGTTATCTACCATCATCGTTGGAGTGACAGTATCCTCACTGAACCAAACCATACCACAACGACTGACAGTTGCCAATGTAGCATACTTGAGGGTCTCAACTTCGAACATGATTCGTACGTTTGATGGGAGATTGAGACGCTCTCCGTTCGGCAAAGTCAAGAGCTTGTTATCATCAAGAACACTGTTAAGATTTTCAACCCACTCCGGATCGACGTCTCCATCAAAGACAATCCAATGGCGCTTTGTCTCTTCGCCTCTCAGGTTATCGACAATCTTGCGAAGAATGCTCGTGAACAGACCATCAGTCCACTCTCGGGTGGTGGAATCTAAGTTTCCGTACAAAGCCTCCTTGGACATGACCTTCGAATCAATAACATGGCAGACACCTTCCACGCCCTCGACCTGTTGCAATGCTTGAAGAAGAACCTTCCAGGCTGCTGTCTTTCCGGAGCCGGAGTTACCAACCATCATAACACCGTGGTGAATTGTCTGAATTTGGAATAGTTGTAGAATCTTCGTCATCCAAGTGTCGTTGACAACAAGGTTCCTTTCGGCAGCAATGCTACGCATGGATGCTTGGAGCTCTTCGAGGCTCGCTGGAATATATTCAACTCCAGGGAAGGATTCCTCTTCAATTGCCCTCATGATTTCCACATCGCTCTTGATCAACTTTGGGGCGATGGTCTCCCGAATACTCTGGACAATAATTTGGGGCTCAACCTCCTCTTCGGGGCCAAGGTCGCCACCAGATACTGTTAATCGGGCACGCTTCAATCCACCGGAGCTAACAAGCACACTCTTAAGCGCACGAAGCCCAAAGTCATAGTGAGCTTGTTTTGACAGCTTAGCTCCACAGCGATCGAAGAATGGTACAGTCTGCTTCGAGAGCTGCTTGGCTTGGTTGAAACCTTGAGAATAGAGCATAACTTCGGCAATCAGCTCCTTGTCCGGCTTCGACATTGCTACACTGCGGAAGAGCTTCTTCAAGTTATCAGGCAGGTTGGATCGACCAGCATAGCCAGGATTCATCGTGATGAAGATACCGGTGTTGGCATTAACTCGAAGTTGGCGGCCAACAAGCTCTATCTGTGACTTGTCATCCTCGACTCCTTGCTTGAGGCCGAGTTGGATGTTCTGGACTTGCTGCGAAACGGCTGAAAGAATTCGCTCCTCCAAACGATTGAACTCGTCGAAACAACCCCAAGCTCCAACTTGACAGATACCAAGGAAAATTCGCCCCATAGCTTGGAAATCAAAGGTATCGTCACAGCAGAATACAAGTGTGAATCTACCAAGTTGAACACCAAGGGCCTTGACGGACTCGGTCTTACCAGTACCGGCTGGACCATATGGCGATCCACCAAGTCGCTGAGAAAGAGCTTGTGTTAAGGTCAAGAAACAACGATCTGTCAGTGGTGTTCTAACAAGTCTCTCTGCGACTCCAAGGTATTCGAAGCCGTAGCTCAGCTTGGCATTTGCCATGTTGATCGAAATGCGGCTCAGGAAGTCTCCCTCAGGCTGGTAGACGTAGCGCATCTGCAAGAGCCACATGTAATGAGTTGGGGTGGTTGCGTTGAGACTAACGAGCTTCTCGATTACATCACGTTGATGGACACATTCCGTGATAAGGTGCTCACACTTCTTTCGCTCAATCGGGTCGAGGTCCCCAAGAACGGTAGTGGCGAGGAGTCGTAGGACCTTCACTTCTTGGTCGTAGAGGGTCTGAAGAGTTGAACCGCCAGCTTGAAGAGAGGCTTCAACCGCATTTGTCCAGACAGCTTGAGTAGCGAGGACAACAATTTGAGCCGGGAACTTCTTGATGTACTCATTAAGAAGGGTAGAGTCCACGTCCTCGGCAGTGAAGAGGGAATGGAACTCGCTATATGCCTCCGCGAGTAGCTCAGCAAGCGTGCTCTTCATGCTACTCTCTAGGAGTGCCAGCCAATCGTTGATCTTTGGTGTTTTGACAAGAGATATCTCCTTCTTCAATCGAACCTCTTCGCCTTCCCTTGACGTGAAGCCTGAAATGATTGAATCTTGGTCCATTATGAGTCCAGACAATCCAGCGAACATCTTTTTGAAATGCTTTGCAATACGGAGTGTGTCATTGCTATTGCCAATAATTTCCAGTAGATCTTCATCTCCAACGAAGTAAAAGCGTGGGAATGAAACTCTCTCCCTCTCGAGATATTCCCCTAGAGCCTTCTGGATCTTGTTCAATAGATCCGCCAGGCGCTCTAACGACTTCTGAACTTCTGGAATGTTGAGAACATCGAGGACAAACGGCACCTTATATACCTTCTTCATGACCGAAAAGAATTCAGTGTTGATGTTTTGGAATCTGTTCGATTCCACAGGTAGAAGGTGCTTGATGTCAGCATTGCCAGTGAAAACGCCTTCGAGGTAGACCCATTGGCGCTGCACATCAATCCAGACATCAAAGAGAACGTGGACTCGATTAAGTTTGTCTTCCCAAGAAGCAGCTTCTTCTTCGAATTCCTTATAGTAAGGTGAGTGCCTCATGGCCTGCAGCGAGTTGAGGTTTTCGCTGCATTTGGCGAACAGATCATCCCAGCCACGAATAAGCTTGCACTTATTCTGATAGGCCACAAGATCAAGAGAGTAATTTGTCCAAGTTTCCCGAACCTGCTTGAGGAATTCTTCCAGTGCCATTTCTCCCTGCGCCTGAGCAATGATGTCCCGAATAACGACTTCACTTGCCGCAAGATTAAGATCCCAGACATCGCCAAGAGTCATGGAGATAGGAGAATAACGCTTCCCTGGTCGAAGAGACTTATAGATCTTGTTCCAATGTCTGTCGCGAACAGCCTCCGACTTCATCTCAGCAAGGAGGGAGTTAGCTTTTAGCAACTTGCGTAAGATGTTCTGGATGTGTTCAAAGGCGGCATATTGACGCATTCGGCTAGGCATATCTTTGGTCATCTTAATGAGGCCATCGATTGAGGTTCGCAGCTTTCGTGGCTGGACGCTATTCCAAAGAGTATCACGAAGGTCGTTAAGGCTCTTCCAAATAGTCGATAACGCAGCCCAGACACCCTTGAAATCTTGTACTTCTTCCAAAATGGCAGCGAGAGCGGCATCAGGGCTACCAGGAATATCTAGGGCTTCCTTTGCACGCGAAACCATGAGCGACTCTTCATGTAACTTGGTGATTCTTGACTCGAATAATGTTAAGGTGGAGGAAGCAACATCAGGTGCAATGGTTCCTGAAACGGGCTTTTCTTCGTTCCATTGGACGATGATTTCGGCAATCTTGTCTCCCACAAGTCTATCCTCAGCCACAATTTTAGCGCGGAGAGCATCTGTCTGGTCCTGTACAGTCTTGCTCTTGCGGTTGAGTAATTCGTTGAGGGCATCCCACTCGGAATCAACCTGCTCGTTGGATCGCCAATCTGCTGGGAACTGATACCGTTCACGGACCAGAGTCGTATGGCCTTGCCGGAATATCTCTATTTCAGGGCCCCAGGTCTTCACCTTCCGCTTGCAAGCCTGGACGATTGTGATAAACTGGACTGCTTGTGCAGTAGAGCTGGCTTCTAGAGATTGAACTTCCAGATCTTTCCGTGCTTTCTCAATCTCGGAATGCACTTCACGAACTCTTGTGCCTAGTCGTCCTGCAAACTTGGTCAAGATTTCGTGCTGCCACTGATCGTACTTGGCATTGACTTTGGTTTGTACTTGATCGTAGTCGATAGTTACATGGCCAAATGAGCGGCTAACCTCAGTGGTGTCGAAGGTTGATCTAGTTTTGCGAATTTCTCGGAGGAGTTGTAACCACTTTGATAATTGATCACCCAAGATCTCGTATACCTGCTCTGACTGCAGGTCCCAAAGAGATTGGAACTGCAGCCATTTATCAACGTAGCGGCTGATTTCAAGTAACTGGTTCTCGATGGTAGTGTACACCTCTAGTAAGCTTTCGGCGCAGTTCCTTGGTAGGTCTGTGAATCGCGCCTCAGCATCGCTGGAAGCTGCGATGCTCATTTGATAACGAGACGCCTTAATTTTTCGCAGATTGCACACGACGCCAAGCCAACCGTGCAACTCCGAAACCCAATTTGCTCGAGCATATTCAAGAGGGGGCTCAAGATAAATAACTTGGTTTCGCATTGTAATCTCATGGACCAATTGGCGGATAACGGGCACTGACGAGATCGATGCATCGTTAAGACCGATCGTAAGTCTCCTTCTGCTATCGCTATCGACAGTTTCGGACTGAACATCCTGGAAAGCCTCGATCCAGGCCTTTATTGCTTGATGGAGTCGTCCGAGTAAAGTGTTCTCAATGCGCTGGTTCATACCATGAACCCAGTGGTCCAGGTTAACGAAATTCTCCAAGTTGAGCTGATCGACAGCCATCTGGATAGTTTCGAGTCTTTCTTGGAAAGTCGATTCGTTGTATGGGCAGGTCTCAATATCAGCCAACGCCCTCTGCACAGTTGTGTTAATTGAAGCGAGAACCTCCGTTTTGTTCTGGAGTAGGGATACAGTAGCTCCAAACTCGCGAACAAATTGGACATGCTTGCTTTCGTTCCTGTTGCCATGGTCCATAGTACCATTCGCCAAATACGTTTGCTTAATATGAACGTCATATGAATGGATAAAAGACTCCCATTTCAGCGGCAGCCCTTTGATAATGAGAGCCTGGACATCGTTTTGGTATCCGCTGAGTAAAGTTGACACGTCCGACATCTCTGAAATCTGGCGATTGGTCTGAGCAAGTGTGCGAACACTTTCCATGAGGCTGACGGCGTAAGGATAAACTCGTTTGGCCTCTTTCGATATGTTATTGATTGCGTGAGGTACCTGGTAACCTTGCCAAACCAGGTTACGAGTCTCTTTGAAGAGCGCGATGACTTGAGGGTTAAAGTTGACGACAAGCTCCAGAGCATTGCCGGCGGATCTATTCTTGTTGATAGCGAAGAGCAACCCAGTAATATTAATTTGTCTCCTCTGAACATCATGCAGCCATGCTTCAAAAATAGGTCGCGTGTCGAGCTTCTTTCTGAACATATTGCTCTCTGTCTGGAGTTTCTGGCCCTCAGCATGTAGTGCCCAATCGTGACCCAAAACATTTTCAACCTTCTCCATATAGCCATCGAGTTGTCTCTCAATTTGTCGTGCCCAAATAATAGCGCCTGCGACAGGAGGAAGGTCGCGCAGCTGCGCCATAGCATGGGCCTCGGAGTGGCCATATTGCTGCTTGAAACGTTCGTGGAGTGCAGTAATATCAGTCTTGACATTGTTGATAAGAACAGTCTGATACTCCGCAATAGCACTCCGAATCTTTGGCCGCACAAAGAGAGCATTGAACTTGGAGAAAACTCGGAACTTCTCATTGGCGCTGTTCGCGGTAGCCAGGCGATCCCTCAGCCTTGCAATGATGGAGTTCTCGACTCTAGCGGTTCTCTCGTTGTAGGCTGTCTCCTGTTGCGCCCAAAATTGAGTGCCTTCAGGAGACGTATCTAACAAATCGACGTTCTTCAAGGCGGCATATGCCTGTTGCACCTCTTCAACAGCATCAACATCGCCCATTTCCTCGATAAGTACAACGCCGTTAGCCGAACCAGCATCGACACCACCTCCATTGCTCTTGGGACCTAAAACGTTGACAATGGTTCGCTGCAATTGCTCGTGGTTGTCTCGGAACGTGTTAACGTATTTAAGTCGTTGTTGAAGCGCCGCGTGTCTTGAGTTGATCTTTATAGGGATGAACTTGTCGTTTCGTCTCCGAGTCACTTCTCTTGCAACATTCGTGAACTCTTTGATACTCTCGTCCCAGGCAGCAAAAATACTGTCGGCGGTTGTCATCAGGACCTTGAAATCTCTATAATCGAGATGCATCAACGATCTGCCATGAAGCAAGGAGTGCAGCTTAGTGTCGAGGTCTGCAGATATAGCTTCCACGAGAGATAGCGTCCGCGGTACGGGATAGGGGCAAATCCTCAGCTTCTTGTTGAGATGGTTGAAAATTTGCCCAATGGCTTCAACCACTTTTGAAAGCGCAGTGGCTGAATTCAGTTCGTCTAAAGGAAAGTCTCTCATGAGCTGGTTGTATTTTTGGACAATTTCCGTGGCCTCCTTCAGTCCAGTATCTGCGGTGAAACTAACGGTTGCTTGGAATCGCTTCGCATGGCGGAGAATCTCGAGGGTGAGCTGTACACCATCGCTTCGTAATTGTGCCTCTATGCTCTCAAGCGCTGATTCCTTTGACAGCCAAAAGTCGATTTCTTGGTTTGCCGTTCCGGTTTTCGCATCCCTGGTCATCTTCGTGATCGTTTGTATCGACTTGATCCAGTTATTGACGGTGGTCTGCAAGCTATTCAAGAACGTGCTGTCTTGAAGTATCGACTCCGAAATATAGTCCACGGTAGGTTTGGCTCCACGGGCTGCGGCCTCATCCGCTGCATTTTGCACCAGTGGGTGGAGCGGAAGAGATAGCTCGGGGATCTCCACGTTCTCCTGAAGGTGACGAAGACTCAGGTCCAAGTCAGCAATCCTCTTTTTGGTGACTTGTATGCCTGTCTTGCTGTCGACTTCTGCCCGCCCGCTATTCCCATTTGCCGCTGCTTGGTTCTTGATATATGCATCGAAAAATGGGCCGAGGCCATTATGAATGAGGTTGTAGAGGACTTCGATGGTTGGGCCTGAGCCACCTGTCGTCGTTGATTGGGCAGCCGCTCCAGGGAGTACAATAGAATGTATTTGCAAAGCAACTGGTATTGAGGGATCTATTGCTGGGGATCGTTTTGTGACAATCAGAGAGGTGATTGTCAGGGGGGATAATGTTGGGTCGCCGGTCAGAGTGTAAGTAAAGCCACCTGCCTCATGATCAGTCTCTGTCTCGATATTCACAATAGTACTATGGAACATACCCTGGCCATCTGGTGACTGCTTGGCATCTTCTTCTGCTCCGACGATATCTTTTTGCACGTAGAGGGCAACTTGCGACTCTGTTGCGAAACGAGTGCAACGTTGGACGGTTTCCGGGTATCTAGACTTCGACAACAAGCTGCCGATGCTCTCCAGTTCTCTCCTTGTAGCTCCCAGATTTGCCTCGATCAGCCTTGCGAGATGCTCAACAACCAGTGTAGGATCTACGGTTGAAAAATGGCTGCCTGCGACGCCATTCGCCGAGGGGCTTGCGGGAGATGAGACCAGAGTCTCCATAGTGAGTTGGTGTGAATTATAGGTAGAATATCATTTCGAGAGTTGCGTAGTTTCAATAGAAGATTAAAGTAGAAGTATTAGTTTATTGGGTTGAATTTCAGGGTCCAGATATCACGTAGACCGAGATGGTTGAAAGGAGGTTATCTTGGGGGTCTCCAAACGGTATTAACAATTCGCGTAAACGATGGATGGACCGCGATTTGAACTATTTCGACAGGGGTTCTTGCGGGCACCCCCTGGTGTCTCTCGCCAAAACGCCCTATGATGCTATAAAGCGGGAACCAAATAAATCTTACCAAAGTCTGGTAGCACAGCTCTAATTAATGAATATTTGAGGTCATAAACGACCCATAATGTAAACTTGTTCATCTTCTGGAGTTATACTCGGAGTTAACTCCATCGGACATTTGTATGAACCATCGTCGTACAGAAGAAGTAAATGGTAATGAATTTGGACTTCACATTGGAAGCTACTCTATGCTGTCCACATCCAAGTCGCAACTCTATTTATACATGACTATCCAGAGACCCCTTGATTTTGACAGAAAACTAAACAGGATATATCTTCATACCTCGTTGTTCGTAAAATTGGAGTAGGAGACTAATAAAAACACAAAGATGAAGGGCGCCAGGTACAGCTGATATACAAAGATCCATGCCCAGTTATTCGATTTTGGGCTGCAAAGCGCTCCTACCTCAGGTTGAAACGCATATGAAGACTAGAAGGTTTGTGGGAGATTGATGGATCTTCAGAGGTCGTAGATGTTATGGTGAATTCGAGGCATTTAATCCAATCCAACTCCTGGAATGCCGCTGTCGGAACCTTCGCTACCCCCAGCGAAGGGGCCAACGTGAAGGGTGGGGTCAACTGCGATCATTTCTGCGAGAAGGTCCAGTACAGGCTGTTATAGTATCAGTATCGAACCCTCGTAGTAGTTGTGGATGGGAGGAAGGAAGTACGGACCTTGGGAACTGTCTTGTCGTAGATAGTGATCAGGTCAGCTGGCTGCGGGTAGACCTTGAGGGCCTTGTAGAAGCACAGGGCTGCTTCCAGGTTATCGGATCCTATAAATTAAAGCTTGTTAGTGTATGACTTCACATATTTATCGATAATGTAGCAGCTCCAGTGTGTTGTTGCCGGGCGACCCCTTCCAATCAAAATACGTGATATGGCGAGGTAAGGTTCTTACCATCCTGTGCCAATTGCTCTCCGCGCGCGACCTCATTCATGAAATATGCCTCCTTCTCTTCTACATCAACTGGGAAGCCCTCCTCCTTCGCCTCCTCCACCACGGCCTTCAAGGCCTCTCGTTGTCTGATAGAGTGTGCCTCTGCCTCTTCCTTTGCCGCCCGTGCTTGTCTCTTAGACTCCCTCTTCAATTGCTTTCTGAATCCCGGATCCGTTCTTCGGCGGTGGTCGAAGTAAATGGCATAAGCTATCGGGCATAAACGTTAGGGGATTCCGAGGTTGATGGATTGTTTTACCTACCGACGAGGCCCGTCGCAATTGTGCCAACGGTAGCAGTGACGATTGTTGAAGTTTGAACCATTTTGAACAACGGTGTAAACAAACTTTGGTCTCTGAAGGGACGGGTCTGCGGATAAACAATAGTTATGGTTGATGTCGTAGGGTGACCTTGTTAATGGCCAAAAAAAGGTTCCCTTTCACAATAATTTCGACGCGGGTATGTCAGCCTCAGAAATTAGGCAACGTTAGCGTATACTCGTAATGCGGCCCACCCGTATCGTCCAAGCCAACGACGTGGTTCTTGGAGCTGCCACCATACAATCCGGGGAGAGCTCACGAATTCGAATCGCATACTTTTTGAGCTTTCACCGCGACACAACCAGCCATGTCTGACGATCGTGGAAGGGGAATATCGCTGCGAACGAAGCGAAAGGCACGCCCGGTTATAAGTGCACCCAAACAGATATCAGGTCCAATTCAACAAACCCCTGACGTTCCTCGAAGTTCTGGGGGGAAATCAGGAGGCATCGAAGTTCCTAAGCAGCGCCAGCAAGCTGGTGGAAAGGTAGGAGCAGCTGCCAATTGAAGCTTTTGACGTCAAATCTGCTTCACCGAACTAACTTACTACAGACATCCGACCTAGTTAAACGTCGGTACTCAACTCGATTCAACAACCTACCCGCGGGGTTCGATGCCACAGCACCACCAGTGCCATCCACATCACCAGCAGGGAGACTTGCAAGACCTAATGATAGGGATGGAGGCAAACCACCGTCAAGGGGTGCTGGTATCGCCGTTGACATGAATGCTCTTCGCGACCCTTCCCTGCAACCACAGCAATGTGAGTACTTGGACAACCGCATCACCTGCGACGTATTACTTCCATTCTGCATATAATACTAACGACGTTTAGATGTTGCCAGTATCCTAGGTGACGCTTCCGAACAAGACATAGATGACTATCAGCAAGCCTTGAAGAGGATGAGAAACCGAACTTCAACGGATCTGCAACAGAACGTCTACCAAAACCGAACACAGTTTATTAAAATTAGTAAGGAAGCGGAAAAGCTAAAGGGCGAAATGAGAGCTTTACGGAACCTTATGTCTGAGCTTAAGAGCAACACAACAGCTCTGAGATCTACGTCGTCTCCAGTTGGCGCCGACGCTTCTGGCTTCAATGGGTCCATGAATACAGTTCTGAGTAAGCGGGATAAGCGAAGCTCTGTTGCGGATCGTACGGCTTTGTGGAATTCCCAGCTACAGGCTTTATGGAAGGCCGTAAGCGGTTCACAGAAATTTCTTCCTGCGGCTCCTGGCCGCCATGTCGTCCAAAACGCCGGTCTTTGGGTTGAGCTTGACAACGCGACGTGGAAGCCGAGAAGATCTATGCAAATTATCCTCCTAAATGACCATCTTCTCGTTGCTTCACGCAAAAAGCGGCGTATTGAGGGCAACAATGGTTCTGACCCCCGGCAAGCCCCCTCAAAACTTGTGGCAGATAGATGCTGGCCATTGCTCGACATTGAAATGGTTGACCTTGCTGGCACCAACGACTCTACTGGTTCTAGAAATAAGGTCGCAGATGCCATTATGATCCGAGGTGTTGCACAAGAATCTTTTACTTATCGTACAGAGAATGCGGACAGCTCTGAAAAGACACAGCTGCTCCTTAACTTCCGGAAGGCCGTGGAGGAGTTACGAAGGGGGTTGCGGTCGGAGATTGAGAGTAACAACAAGACCAAAGAAACCATTAACTACTTCGCATCACGAGATCCAGGTTTACTGGAGAAAGCAGACCTACTGGAGACATTATCCGATATGAAAGATCGCCCAAATGTATTTATTGAGGTCGATGGCAAGCAGCAAAATCTTCGCTGGGTTGAAGGTCAAGTTGATGAGCTTGATATTGACATTGCCCTTCAGCAATTCGATGAGGCAGTTAATCGCGTCGAAAAACTGAAGAACTTGGCGAAGGGGTTGAAAAATAATGCCGTGGCTCAAGACTTTATCAATTTCAAGGCCAATGAGAGGGCAGCGAAGCTTGCGGGTCTGATCACTCGTGAACTTGTCGATAGTCACAACGAGTTGAAAAAGACGAAGCGCAACGTTGGCTGGCTTGCACGGCTTGGCTTTGAGGATAGTGCTCGGGAGTCGTACCTAAAGGCTCGCAGTCTAACCATTCATAAACGCTCAAGGTACGTTTTGTGTGCTGTACCGATCTATTCGTATACTAATTGTTTCATGGCAGACAATGCACATTTGAGGGCAATCTACACCAGTACATTTGGGAGATCTCATTTGTATACTTTGCGATCATTAAAAATACGGTCTTGACATTTCAGGAATGCTTTCCGCCATTGACGATGAGCGCATGTGTCAAGTGGGCAAAGGAGCAGGTGGATGCTTTCAACGTGATTTTAAACAGGCAATTAAGCAGTGCTGACCGTGAGGGTCACGTTTGGAAAGAATGTATGGAACAGTCCAAGGAACACGCCAAGATGCTCTCTGAAGTCGGGTTGGATTTCAAGAACTTGATAGGCCGAGAAACGGAGGAAACCAGTGGGGGGAATACGCCTCTTGGGCTTGGCCTTGCTTAAAACGTGCAAAGGGCATATTTGTAACCACCGTATAATAAATATCTTGCCGCGCAGTTCCTATTTACCTTGTTGAGAGACAGTTATCAGTGTTCATTTATGTAAGCTACGACAGACTGTATAAATCTAGGTGGATAGTACGTACATTTAGACGCGGGCTGATCTAAGCGAGATATAGCAAGCCCACCCATACCACTATCCAACTTCAAGTACCCCATACAGAATCGGGGTAAACGTTCTTCAATCCAAAACCAATACCCTACACGAATAGCGGCATACGGACAGTGGTCTGGCTGCATTGTATTTAGCCTGTTACAGCAACCAGAAACATTTTGCGACAAAGAACCTACGCGCGCGGAGTCATTCGATCTGAGCTGGACATCCCGCTTCCAAACAACACCAGCCTTGGTCGCAACGTCACAATCATCAGCGACAACGGGGCACAATGGACGCCACCATGGAGGACGTTGGCAGAGTGGTAGAACCCACGCGATTATCGCCAGTGTCTGAGCCTACTTCTATATCTACTCTTGACGGCTGGATTGAGAGCTTGATGGCGTGCAAGCAGCTTGCGGAGGTGGATGTCCAGCGGCTTTGCGAGAAGGTTAGTTCGGACCACCTACCTACCAATGCTCGTAAACAACGAGCTTACCTCTGAGAACGAACCTAACATTGTTTAAACAGGCGAGAGAGGTTCTACAAGAAGAGTCGAACGTGCAGCCAGTCGTAAGTTGACATTCGTGCGGTCAGGCATATGCAAACTCTAATGAACTGTTCAGAAATGCCCAGTTACAGTTTGCGGAGATATCCATGGCCAGTTCCATGATCTGATGGAGCTGTTCAGGATCGGAGGGCCAAACCCCGACACAAACTATTTATTCATGGGCATGTCAAATTGATACCCTTGGGGTTCTCGTGGGCTAACCGACTTGTAGGGGACTATGTTGATCGTGGATACTATTCAGTCGAAACCGTCACCCTCCTTGTTGCCCTCAAAATACGCTACCCTCAACGCATTACCATCCTCAGAGGAAATCACGAATCCCGCCAAATCACCCAGGTCTACGGATTCTACGACGAATGCCTCCGCAAATACGGAAACGCGAACGTCTGGAAGCACTTCACAGATCTCTTCGACTACCTACCCCTTACAGCCCTTATAGATAATCAAATATTCTGCCTACACGGTGGCTTGTCTCCCAGCATTGACACCCTAGACAACATCAGAGCACTTGACCGCATTCAAGAGGTTCCCCACGAAGGACCAATGTGCGACCTTCTCTGGTCCGATCCAGATGATAGATGCGGATGGGGGATATCCCCTAGAGGTGCAGGGTATACCTTCGGACAAGATATCTCGGAGGCTTTCAATCACAATAACGGCTTGACATTGGTTGCCAGGGCTCATCAACTTGTCATGGAGGGTTACAATTGGTCTCAAGATCGGAATGTTGTCACCATATTTTCTGGTATGCAGCAAAATTGTGTCATTATCTTGATCTTCACTAACTTGCGATACAGCACCAAATTACTGCTACAGGTGCGGTAACCAGGCAGCAATTATGGAGATAGATGAACATCTCAAGTACACCTTGTAAGTTGACCAATCACACCTTGAAATATTGCATACTAACAACCTGCAGCTTGCAGTTCGATCCATGCCCAAGAGCCGGCGAGCCAATGGTGTCACGACGTAAGTTTCGAATGGACATGCGTTGTTTGATATGATCACTAACATTATTACAGGCACGCCAGACTACTTCCTGTAGATTTCAAGTCCAGAAAATAGGCAATGGAGAATAGATCCTCTTATCTTGACTCTGAATGGACGTGAGGATTGGTACACGGGACAGAGTCACAGAGACACCCTCGCAGTGCTGTACAAATCAACGATTATATGAGGATTTGTGACGTAGAAATACGTTCCGCCACTGCGTCTTGTGCTTAGTAGAGATACCTAGACACAGTTTTTATGAATACGAGAATAATACAAGCACAAGAGATCCCAACCTTATGTGCAATCGTAATAATATAAGTGTAGCGAGTTAAGAACGGTCAAAAGCCGTGCTCGCAAGTTCTCTCAGCGCCAAACATGTCGTGTCACGTGCCCTCACCAAAACAGCTGGTCCAAGTTCTGACACCACCCCACATTATTGGCGATCGATCCAGAGCACGATTGATATACTCACACCCTATCGATCGATCTTCACCAAACCACCTCCGGAGGTCAAGGCATTGACGGACCACATCTCAATGTCCTTCGCTCTACCACAAGAGAATGCACGCCGTGCATATGCCCAATCCAGCGTACCAAGCGCCATACACCCAATCTACAACCCTCCACCCCAACCTTCGCCAACCACTGGGCAACAGCCTCATGTGCCCTCCTCAACACCCTACTTCACCCGCCAGGTGTCACTGCCAGAGGACAATGTGAATCGTTCAGGGAGCAATGGAATGAATCCAAATACACTCGCCACAGCACCACCAAATGGCCAACTACAGCAAGATCACAGCAGCTACATATACCAGTTGCAGCATGCTGGTGCCCCAACGGCCACACGACCTCCCCTACCTACTCTACAAGCCTCCCACCATCCTCAGCTGAACGGCAAGCAACACCAGCAGCATCAGCAGCAGCAACAACAGCAACACCAGCAGCTTCACCAGCAAGCTCGCCAACAAACCCCTCAACAGCAGCAACAACCTCCAGCGCCCCAGCAGCAGCCTCAACAACCACCCAGTAACGGTCATGACGCCAGCACTTCCTCCTCCTCTGACTCCGCTTCGGCTTCTCCACAATCTAGCACCTTTCCTACGCACTTTGCCTTAACACCCGACCCAAGTCTAGGCATGGAAGCCCCACCAGAAACGTCCTTCCCAACCTTCGAAGCCCTCCTCCAATCTGTCAATGCCTGGGGCCTCGCCCGCGGCTACGCCTGCGTGATCGGACGCTCGAAAAAAAAGAACCGGATCGGATTGAAGAAGGTGCTCTTGACGTGTGACAAAGGCGGAACCTCAAAACACAACATGCTGCCCGTTGATTCCCCAGTGCGTAGACGAGCTACAACATCGCGCAAAACAGGGTGCCAATTCAGCCTCTACGCTATAGAGACAACCATGGAGTGGCACCTGAAGTACCGTCCGGACGGCCTATTTTGCGTGCACAACCACGGACCTAGCAAGGGTGCCATTGACCACCCCGCGGCCAGGCGACTTGACAGAACGGCCGTTGCCGCGGTCAAGGCACTCCGAGATGCGGGCGTCAGTGCGCAGGAGACGTTGAAGCAGATCCAAGCTGCGCATCCAAACGCAGGGTATCTCCCACGGGACATCTACAATGCGCGTGCAGCCATAGCACGAGAACTTGACAAGCGATCTCAAGACACGGAGCTCGACCCCGATGCGCCGCTGCAGACGATATACAAGCGCCGCTCTGCGCCCAACCCGGAGGACAAGTTCCGCGAAGAGTGTAGGGCCGAGGTGACGCGCGTGAAGGAGGAGTTGGAGCAGGTCAAGGAGGAGACGAGTCGGGAGATTGAGCGGCTGAGGGCGGCGCTGGAGCAGAAGGATAAGGTGATTGAGAAATTTGAGATGTTTATTGATATCTGCAATGGTCGCGTTATGGCGCAGCGGGAGAGACTGGCCGATGGGGATAATGCTACGGTCTCGGCGTCATGAGCGCGATTGTTTATTTGGCTTTTTTTTTTTTGCAAGCGGGTTTGGGACGCGGGAAGTAAGGGCGTATTTATTGGCCGGTGGGGGAAAAGAGACGGGGGCAACGAAAAAATGGCGCTCTGGGAATACGTTTCGGGGAGTTTGTAAAGACAAGGAACCGGCGAGTTTGGGATGAGCCCCTGATAGTCAGCTTTTTTATACTAAGGTGCTGTCTAACACTCAGTAGATGAGAGGGATTTAGGATGCTATGGCAAGATATCCATGAATACAAAAGTAATCAGGCCCTTATGCCTGTACTGATATGTTGCGTTTTTTTGGGGGGTGCCGGTTTCTATTTTATATCGTGATACGAGAAGTTTTTGTGAATTGAAATTTAATAAATTAAATTAACATAACGTGTTTATTATCATCACATTTAATTAACTACAGTGTCCAATCTCTGGTTTATACACCCATTTTTCTTCTATGAATATTTTTTAAATCCCTATGAGAAATCGCTATGCTCTTGCTACTTTACACATTGCTGTCGTATATATTATCGCGAGGTTAATGATGGCAGTTAACGACCGTTTGCCAAGGTCGTTAAAATATTTAAGCATAATATATTTATATTACGAGGTGGAGACGCCATATCACCTACATTAAACACGACAAATTCTCAACCCCGCAAAACCCTCTAAACTGTAATTTATCATTCACAGCTTCTACCACAATCCCAAACTAATCCCCAAACTCCAACCCCCACCCCTTCCTTCTACCGAAGATTTCCTAATCCCCCTAAAAAAATCTAAAATCATCGGCGAAGCATCAATACTCACTGGCCCATCCCCATGCGCTTCCTGATCCGTGTTCGGCGTCGTAGAAGGCCAACTATGGTCCATACCGTCGATAAGATACCCAGTTACCACGTTAGCGCCATTACAGCTATACAGCGTTTCTTGCACCGTCGTGCCACCATTTAATTGCGAGACGGTCGGCTTGTAGTCCGGTGTGCACCCGTTGCGTTGACCCCATGTGGCGAGCCAGTCTGGGATTTGGGGGAGGGGTCCACCGCTGCCGTCTTCGGTGGGGAGATATGGAATCTTTGAGCTTATTAGCATATCCTGGTATTTCATCTTACGAGGCGTTGTTTTATTGTAGTGGAGTGGCAGGAGGTTATAAAACTTACAGTCCCATCATTCGACCCATGGAACTCGAGAATCGGAAACGGTGAGCGAGAGGGATCACAGCTATCCGCCGGGTCCTCAACAACATCCGTATAAAACGCCCCCGAACACGCAGCTATAGCCGCGAAATCCTTCCCATGATCAGGCGAGCACGCGAGCGTCCCCGTGAAACCACCTCCGTTCGACTTACCCGCTGCATAGATGCGCGCGTCGTCGATACAGAAGGCGGTGCGGAGGTGGTCTATTAACACAGTTGTGAATTTCTTGTCTGAGACGCCGGGGATGGCGTAGCTTGGGCCTTGCCAGGTGTTCTGGGAGGTGTTAGGGCTGGGGTAGGGGTCCTTGGGGGGGTAAGGGACGAACGTTTTCCCCATTGGGCCAGACGACTATGTGATCTGGGTTCCAGTCGTGGTTGTCGAAGTCGTCGAGGTCGCGCTGTTTGGTGGAATCACCGTGGGCGCCGTGGTAGGAGATGATTAATGGGTTTGGTTTATTCTACATCCATTGTTAGAATTTTGGACCATGGCTTCCCTATCTCTAGGTCCGAGGGGAACTCACCTCGTCGTAATTGGGGGGTAGATAAACATCATAAGTCCGCTGCAGCCCACCACTCTCAATTGTCTTCCCCGTATGCGTATCTCCCTTAAAATCACGCACAATCCCACACCCACTCACCCGCGGCCTCAGCACAGCAGCAGCAGCACTTGTCTCAGCAGCAAGCAACAGCACCGTCGCTCCCGCCAACTTGGGGAAGATCATCGTTATCTTGGTGAGAGGTAGATATGCGCTTCCGAGACAACAGAATTAAATTTAGAACTGCGGCTGAACGGGACGCAAAAACATGAGTAGAGTAGACAATATCTAGCAACGGGGAACCAGCGAAAACCTTATATGCATCACCGCGAGACACTGTGTTCCCATGACGCTCACCGATGTTGTTCCCCGGATTCCCCGGCCTTCCCCGCGTTACCTTTTTGCGGGGTGAGGTATTATTGTCTCGGAAGATGTGCGGGGTTGGGTGAGGTTTATGGCGATCATTTTGGGATAGTTGTCAGGGTCTGGTGGGGAGTTGGGGAAACGCCGTTGGGGGATCGGGGATGGATCTGGTGCCGAAGCTGAGATCACTGCTTCTTTTATCGAGGGGTGGGTGGCGGAGGGTAGATCTGGGAGATGCTAATTGAGGGGGAAAGCGGGAATAGCGCCGAGGTGAGGTGATGACATACGCGTTCTTCGCTTATATGTTCTGGTGGATGTGCGATTTTGTTGTGATGTGCGTGGTTATTACTTGAAAAGGGTGGGATTTTAGATAGGAATCTAAGTGTCATTTCTCAGCACCTAAAATGTCAAAGATATCCGTAAAGGTGCCAAAGTAGCGGTGGGGCACCCGGATACGGTGCCGAAGAAATGAAATGAGAGTTTATCAAGCAAAGAAAAGATATCTTAATAACGCCTAACACACCACGTATGCGCCGGCCTGTTCTAACCCCCTTCCCCCCTGTATCCCCCAATCGTAGTATCATCCCTCATCACATCGCCAACCGCCGTGTATTCGGAGCCATCTCCGTCCTCACTTCTGGGCCACAACCCAGTCCCTCCAGCGCTTATATTCCTCATACTCCACACTCTCCTTCCTCCCCTGATACCTCACAACCTTCAGCTCCCCCACATCCCTCCAACCCCCGCCCTTCCTCCACCCCGCCTTCTTCACCAAGCTCTCCAACGTCTCCTCCTTAGTCCACCCCTGCTCCACTGCCACATCCGGCAAATAAGTAGCGCTATACCTCTTATGATGATAGTGAAAGCTGATCTTAATCCCATGCACCCCCAACTCCCAATCCAGCGGCCCCGCACACGTCTCAAAGTTAGTGAGGAGCGTGACGGCCACCTCGAGCGCGGGAAGCTCGCGCGCTACGATGGGGTTGAAGCGATTATCGCTGTGTGCCGCGGCAAGCGCGTATGTAGCCAGTCCCGTGTCTAGAGGCTGCGCCTCGAAGGTGCCGATGCAGCCGCGTAGCTGCCGGGACTGGAGGGGCGGGGTGAGGATGTTCCAGGTCACGAAGAGGGGAGTTGAGGTTAGGATGCTGGATTGCGCCGAGCGAGAAGAAACTGATTGCCCGATGGGGTGGTAGGGCGAAGGTGCAGAGGTGGATGGGCGAGAGGGTGGTGCGGAGGTGCCTGCGCTGGAGGGGGTGAGGGGTGTAGGAGAGCGGAGAGAGGTGGAGGAGCTGGAGCCTGAGGAGGGTGTTGTGGCTGAGAGGCTGCTGGGGGTTGGGAGCTGGAGGGTGTCGTTGACAGTGGGGTCTGCTTCAGCTTTGGCGTCGTTGGCTTCGTTGTCAGAGTCCCCGTCGTCGCTGCCTTTCGGATAGTCGGGCCATGATTCTTCGATCGCGGAGAGAGCCATGGGGGTGCGCTCTTCGAGGTTCGCTGCGAGCGTATCGAAGCAGTAGAGGCAGTGGGCGACGGTAGCCATGGTTGCGTTTGGGGATGTGGTATCGCTGTTATTGTGTTGAGTTTGGAGTCGTTATCCGGGGCTCTTGAACCAGCGTACGCTAGAAAGCGGGGTTGACGAGTGGGGTTTGAGGGGTGATAGGTGAGGGGATGGAGGGCTGAAACTCAAAACGAAGGCTTGTATTGTTTAAAGACAAGGTCGACGGGGGAAATGAACGAAATGAACGAATTATGCAGAGGATATGGGGTTGGGGCTGTGGCAGCGCGTGGTGTGTGTTCCTATTGTAGAAGATATGGCTCCGAGTAAGAGCCGGAGTGGACTCAAATGCATGGTGGTCGGTAGATCTGCGAGCCTTATTGAAGCGGCGTGGCGTTATTCCTTAAATTCTCTGTGGCTGACCAACCAGAGACCTCACCACCTCCCACCCCACAATAAAAAAACCTCAAGCCACTTGGCAAAAACCTTCCCAGGGGATATTCAGGGTAAAGTTAGTTTTACCATGTATAGCACAACAAATACTATAAAGTTGCCTGTCTGGGATAAGAAAGTAGTCTAAAATAATGCAATGAAATAAGCAAAAAACCGGTAAATTAATATACAGGGTACATATTAGCACTATTCTCACTATTCGAGACCCTCCCGCTAATTCGCAGAACTCGAGCAGAAATGCCGAACCTGGTTGCGAGTGGCCCCTGACTCTAACCTCTCCCATGCCTACATCTTGGCACGTTTGGTCCCCACAAGTTTATTTCGCGGGGTTTCGGTCGGTGTTTATTTATCGGATGACCCCTGGACGCAACCTCATTGGAGGTATCTTTTCTTATTTGGAAGGTGTCTATCGCTGTTCTCGGCGATGTAGATCACCATGCAGCCCGTGCCATAGCTAACTGTCAGAGGTCGACTGAGGTAGGAAGAGATCATTGCCTGGTGGGCTAAGGGATTGCCGACAGGTTTCATGTGCGCCGGCTGGGGCTGGGTAGGTGTGCCACTTACTCAGGGCCATACCTGTGCATGGCTGCAGAATAGAGGAACGATGGGGCTGGTCGACCCTTGTGGAGTGTACCAATGGATAGCATCCTATGTTTCAATCTGAATTGGAGAAGGCTATAAAGCCATAACGAGATCCTGATGTTTTGTGAAGATAGCCATCTATTGTGTGCTCATCAGTCTCCAATTGCTTCCCAGTATCTTTAGTCTTATTCCCCGATCTCAAAATGAAGCTCTCCATCGCAGCTGTTTCCGTGGCGGCATCCCTTGCCTCTGCATACGACCTCCCAGACAACCTTTCTCAAATCTACAAAAATCACAAGGTATGTCGAAAATGAACAACCCAGGCCATCCACTGTCCATTTCTCACACGCCGCACAGAGCGGGGCATGCAGCGATACGCTTCAAGGGGGCTTCACCGATGGTGGTGGTCCATCCACTTTCGCCTACTGCGGTGACATTGACGGAGCAATCTTCATCCATAGCACTGGAAACGGTGGCCAGTACGCCAACATGGATATTGACTGCGACGGAGCAAACAGGCAGGCCGGAAAGTGTGCCAATGACCCTACCGGACAAGGCACAACGGCTTTCCAGAGTGAGGTTCAGGAGCTGAACGTTGGCCTCAAGGACCTGGACTCCAACCTGCACCCATATGTCGTCTTTGGAAACGAAGAGCACAGCCCCGAGTTTAAGCCAAAGGATCATGGCATGGAGCCACTCAGTGTCATGGCTGTCGTGTGCAACGACCAAGTCGTAGGTGCAGCGATCCTTTCTATTAAGTGACAATGCTAAATAGTCCGTAGTTCTATGGAATATGGGGCGATACTAACGGTGGCACCTCCGTCGGAGAGGCGTCCATTTCCTTGGCCGATCTGTGTTTCCCAGATGAGGACCTCAATGGAAACAAGGGTCATGACCAGAAGGATGTTCTTTACATTGGATTCCCTGGCTCCGCTGCCAGGCCGAGCTCCAGCACCAAGTGGACTGCTGGTAACGCAAGGGACTTTGAGGAGAGCATCAGGGAGGTTGGAGACAAGCTTGTTGCAGGTCTCAAAGCTTGAGTGGGAGTGGCCTGCATGATGTCAGCTTGAGAATAGTAATCAGATTGTCGGGGGAGCATCATAGTTTCAGTTATTGTCAATTTTGTGTATTGTTAAGCCATATACAAGTAGATAGACTCGAACATGTAATCATCTTGACTGGATAGTCTCAATGATATCATCAGCATGACTGCGGATTGTCGTACTAGAATCAATATCACTGTAAATTTGACATTGCATGTCGTGTTTGTCCCAGCCTTAAACCCTCCCGTAAGCTGATGCGATCAGTAACGCTTCCCATCAGGAGATCTGAGATGGCGATCTATGAATCGGGCTGTGGCTTGCTTAGTGTACTTACTCACAACAAGGTGTTGTACTGTACGTGCGTATCCGCCATGAAACCTTTCGGCTTTATTAACATCAGATGAGGCCGTGATTAGTCGGAATAGAGTGTGTAGCACCATATGTAGTGCATAATCTACACAGTGAGAAGTCCCTAGATGCGGAGTCCCGGACAAGGCCAATGGTTTTGCTGGGTGAAGGAACAGACAGCGTTGGAACGGCACTGGGATATGAGACTGGGGTCCAGTGGGACCATACCGGGGTTGCGATGTTTCCCAAGGCCATTTCGGGGGAACCAGAGCCAGGATCAGGCACCACAACGCTACTAGCACACACTAATAAATCCACTACGAACACCCCACCCCACCAACGCTAAATTAGAGTCTACCCGCGCCACACTTTGCTTCGGTTCCTTTGGTGCTTGTTGAATCATCCATGTTGTGGTGGTGCTTGTGCATCATCCGCCCACACCATCAAACACCTCGCCTTCTTCAATTATCCCAATAATTGCCGATCTCTATGG
The DNA here is from genome assembly GCA_001630605.1 of Pseudogymnoascus pannorum. Classification (NCBI taxonomy): domain Eukaryota; kingdom Fungi; phylum Ascomycota; class Leotiomycetes; order Thelebolales; family Thelebolaceae; genus Pseudogymnoascus; species Pseudogymnoascus pannorum. Next base: position 71,754 of record LNAS01000245.1, on the reverse strand, counting down.
TTCCGACAGCCAGCGGCGACTTGAACCCTGCTGTACTACAATGTGCCACCGTGCCAGGCAATGTCTAGTATTGCAGGATCTCCGAGATCGACATTCCCGCTCCACATGTCTTCGCGACGGGAGGCACATGGCACATTCGAGCCTTACGCCCGTACAATTCCTACAAGAAAGCTGAAAGTAGTGCTGACCTGACCGGGAATCTCAGACCAGCCTTCCTGCGCGCGACTAATCACGCTGCATGTGCACTCCTCTCGCGTTGGGTCTACCTCTCAACGTGCCTTCCCTAGCCATGATAGGTTCCGAGAGCTCTCTCTGGTTCCGAGGCTTAACGCCAGTGACCCAAGTCAGGTACTGCGATCCATATGGCCACCAAGGATATGGTAGGTTTCGGGTGCACTACTCGCGGGGGCTGAAGGCTAGCTCTCTTTTTCGCAATACCGTGCAGCGGCGTTGGAATGGCGAGGACGCCGAGAGGTCTCCAGGCATATTGAGTGTTGGCCGTCGGGGGCAGGAAATCTTATATATAAGTTGAGCTCCCTCTTCTGGTCTCTTGGTAACAGGCCTTAGAGTGCTATTTATATACGTTTTTATCATATTGTTTTACCATCTGTGCTGCTATATATCAGACTGAAAGCGTTTTTTTATATATCATTATACGCTCCGACACAATGCGGGGTCTTTTGGCTTTTGCATCTGTGCTCCCTGTGTCTTTGGCTGCTATAGTACTTCGTGATGTTTCGTAAGTATCACTATGAAATGTATACTAAGAATGCCCTCTAATACTCTTTCAATACAGCGATGATGCACGTCTCGAAAAGCCCCATCAGGATGCATTGGTAGAGAGAGCAGCAGCAACATGCACCGGTCCTACTGCGAGCAAGCCTTCAAAGTACTGGCTTGAGGAGCAGGACCACACGGGCGACGCAAGAGGAATTGCATTGTTTACTGATAACAATGACAAGTATCCCGTGTTCAGAAATGTTCTTGACTTTGGGGTCGCCAATGATGGCACAGGAGACCAGTCCGGGAAACTGCAAGATACCATAAACACTGATGGTAATGGTGGTTCCCGCTATAAGAATGGGTTAACTACGAGGCCGGCAGAAGTTTACCTCCCGGGTGGAACTTACCAACTCTCCAAGGTCTGGGATCTCCGCGTGGGCACCATCATTGTGGGCGACCCAAATGACCCTCCAGTCATTAAGGCGTCGGCCAATTTTGATGGAGACGCGGTTGTAAATGGCTATGATTTTGGAGTCGGTGCGCCGGAAACGAGCTTCATGACACTTCTGAAAAATGTTGTCATTGATACAACTGCCATTGATAAGACCAAGGCCGTAATGGCCCTCAACTGGGGTGTTGCTCAAGGTGCAGGAATGTCAAACATCAAGATTGTGATGCCCGAAGACTCTACTGGACATACAGGAATCGTTCTTAAAGGCGGTTCCACCATTGCCGTTACCGATGTGGTACGTAAATCAAAGTTGCCCCTACATTTTACAATGAATACTAAGACACAAACTAGAATATTCATGGCGGTGCGGTTGGTATCCAGAACTCGAACCAACAAGTCAATTTCAAAAACATCTATTTCAACCGCTCCTCTACTGCCTACTCTGCCACCGGTGGTTGGACGTCGCTTCTCCAAGGCGTCACTTTCGACACCTGTGGACGCGGTGTCGATCTTACCAAGGAAGGAAACGCCGGATCGTTGGTTCTCCTAGACTCCAAGTCCACCAATTCCGGCCCAGTTATCAAATTTGCGGATTCATCTAACACCAATGGCGACCGCAACAACCAGATCGTAATCGAGAACCTGGAGCATGATACCACGAACCCCATCGCCATCAAAGCCGATGACACCGTTGCGCTTGAGGCTGCCGATACCATCGACACTTGGGTGTGGGGAAATGCAGATCCCGGTAACTACGTGACTGGAACTCAGTACAAGACGGTTCGTCCCGACGCCCTCCTGAAGGATGGGAAGTACTTCACCAAGGAGGCTCCCACTTACGGAGAGTCCGCGAGCGATCAGATTGTCAATGTCAAGAGTGTTGCGGATCACCCAGTTAAGGGTGATGGGAAGACAGATGATGCGGAGTCTTTGAATGCTATTCTCCTCGACAATGCTGCCAATTGCAAGATCACGTATTTTCCATACGGCGTGTATATTGTGAAGGATACCGTCTACATCCCCCCTGGGTCTCGAATTATCGGGGAGGCATGGGCTGTTGTTTCTGGTAAGTGCTTAAATTGCGTGTGAGTAAATCCCGTCAGCTAACAAACTTTCTAGGTGCCGGCGATAGGTTCAAGGATGCCTCCAAGCCTGCGGCAGTCATCCAAGTTGGTAAAGATGGCGAGACCGGCATTGCAGAAGTGCAAGACGTACGATTCACTGTCTCCGAAGTCCTTCCCGGCGCCATCATCCTCGAGGTGAACATGGCCGGTGACGCCCCTGGCGATGTCGGCTTCTGGAACACAATTGTGACCATCGGCGGCACAGCCGACACCTCCATCCACGAATCCTGCACCGACCAAGACACCTCCAGCTGCAAATCCGCCTTCCTAGCCGTCCACCTAACTAAATCCTCATCCTCCTACTTCCAGAACCTCTGGGCATGGACAGCAGACCACAACGTCGACGGTGGGCCGAACCAGATCATCGCTACCGGCCGCGGCGTTCTCGTCGAAGCCACGAAGGGCACTTGGTTAGTCGGCAGCGGCTCAGAGCATCACTGGCTCTACAACTACAACTTCGGTGAAGCTGAAAACGTCTTCGCGGGCCTTCTTCAGACCGAGACGCCGTATAACCAAGGCTACGAAGCTACTCTCACACTCCCCGACCCCTGGGCCGCAGAGGCAAAGTACCACGACCCGGACTACACATGGTGCGCCGCGGACGACCAAAAATGCCGCACCGCGCTCGCCGTCAACGTCGACGGCGGAAAAAATATATTCTTGTACAACTCCGCGTCATGGGCCTTCTTCCACGGCCCCTGGGACGGATCATACAGCAAGACGGCGTGCGATGGGACGTGTCAGACGAATATGAATCGTGTGGCTAATGATCCGGATAATTTGGCGTGGTATGCGATTAATATTAAGTCGGCGGATACGCTGGTTTTCGATGGGAAGGGAAATCCGTCGAAGGATAATAATCCGGGGAGTTGGGGGGGAAATTTGGTGGCTTACAGGGTTTTTGCTAAGGAGACTTAGGGGAGCGGGTGAGAGATTTAAGGGATTGGATTGTGATATTTTGTAGAGATATCCGTTGGTTAGCTAGCTGGGAGTAGGTGGCGGTAGATATGTAATGTTATTCTAATATTAAGAGATTAGAAACTCCCTTGATATGATAAGTATCCTACATTATAGGCGTTAGTAGTTATATTCAAACTGTGCGGTATCACCTTGCATCCATATCTAAAAACGTGGTATCCATCCTACCATGTTTCGTTCACACCTGGAGGTTGAACGGGGGTGAGGCAACATGACATTTTCGTGACAATTTCGTGTCATTCTCGCGTTAATTTGGAAATAGAACCAAAGTGTGGCCATTTTAGCTTACGTATCTTATCCGGTGCCTTGCGCTTCTTTTCACCATTTGACGATGTAAATCAAACGGGTGACAACATTATGAAGTTCAATCACATCTTATTGATCCGTGTTGATCAAGACCCGCACCCTCATTAAATTGCGGCCCGCGTATCAACGGATCTACCCGACGTATGAAGTACGGGTGTATGGCGCGGTCAACTACATAGATTAGATTAGATTAGCCTCACCAGATGACATTTCATATATCTGTGAGCCGTAAGTGCTGAAAGATGCATCGCGTACGACTCTTTACACTGTACCATCTTCAGTTGGCCTTCCTATATAGTTCTTGTCTGACCGTAACCTACAAGATGTCCCAATCATCACGTCATAAGCTATACAATTTACGCCGTTAGCCAAATGCCCAGCACAACTCTCCAGCGAGGCGCTACCCAAACGGTTAACCATTCACGAGGCCTAACGTTACAACCATCGCATCGGGGAGAAGAATTCGAAGCTCCTTCTCAGAGAATTCCCATACAACTAACTACGGCCATCGGTGTCGAGGAGAAGAATTCGGTGCTCTTTCGTAGAGAATTCCCATGCGAATTAAGACAAGCCAATGACCACGGATTCTTCACAATGTTCGATAGTTGCCAGTGTTTTCGGGGCTCCAAAGGCAAGCTGTAGCGGCAATGCAGCCTCATGAGCATTGGAACACTTCTGATTGGCACCACGTGGCTTTCCCATTGAGCTGGGGTACCCTTGAGCTGACACCTTGATGTGATGGTGGTACATGTACTGTGCATGGTAACAAATTCTCAGCTTATACTCACGAGAGAACACATGAGAGGTCAAGTATCGGACGGACTCATTTAAGACTTTAATAATTCCCCTGAATAATCAATCCTGACTCGCTCCTGCATTTCTGCGAAAAATCAGATATGACGTTCCTCGGATTACCAACATTTCGTATCGTGCGAACCGATCGTGTTCCTCGTCCTCAAGAACCCGACGATTCCCTAGATAGTCCTCAACACAATCCCCTAGTGGTGAAAATTATCCGATTCGACATAAAAAAATCCCGAGACGAGGAAGTATTTGAAAGGAACGGTCGGACGTCCCTTTGGCCGCACATTAAGAAATGGTTAAGAAGTCATGCTGCTTCCCAAGCTGAAGACGAGCCCCATCCATTGCCAATTGTAAGTATGTATGTGGCCCATCATGACGTTATTATATTGGAAAGTGTTTTGTCAGAGTTGCTAAATATTTTCTCAATAAACAGCATTATCCAGGGATGGAGTGAAGATATCCAAGGAGCACTGGATTCGCTGCGTATTTTTTCACACAAATCCTTGAATGCCCTCGAGTTTACTAGCCACGAGTCACAGAATACTCTGCCTACGGTTGATAAATGGAGTAGTATGTCTCCCGCCCATGTTAGTGAGCGAGTGGCCCGTGGCTGATCCGATCCCAGGTTTTAAAGGTTTTAGCTTTACCGCCGAGCACATCGACTTGAACGATGGACGGTTCAATGGAGACAACATGAAGCAACTCTCCATGGGAGATAAAAATTGTCTCCGTATCCCTATAGGTGCGATAGGCCTCCAGTGCTTTCCGCCGTTTGATTTAGTGCTTATGTGACTTTCCAGTCTCTCAAACCTTCACTATCAAGAAACAGAAAGTGACGATGATCATTGGGAATTCAATGATCCCTAACCTCATTGATGTTATCGAGAATCACTACAGAGCCACCTCTTATTCACGTTGGCAGAGACTTGACAGGAATATGCTCTGGATCGTCCCTGACTTACTGTACCTCTTCACAAACTGGAATTCCGTTATCGTTGCAATGAAAGCGCGTCTTCATAGTGCCGAGTCCAGTGGAATGAATGGCATATTGCCCTTAACGATACATACACGCCTCTTACACCAGCAAATGCAGACGGTCATCGAGATCCGCGAAGTTCTACGGATTCACCAGGCCATGGTTGGACATGTGATTAAACTCAACTCTGTCGAGTCGAAAGATGAAGAGCTTCTTGAACGGCTTGAGTTAATCAAAGACCAAATGGATTACGATGCTTTAACAATTGATTCCGTGAAAGAACAACTTCAGAATCTCATTCAGCTTGTGAGATTCTTCTTTTACTTTCCTGCGACAAGATCTCTAATAAATTTGTAGGCTTTCAACTTGGAAGCTGTGTCGCAAGGACAATCGGTATCTCGCCTTAGTGCTCTAGCTTTTATCTTCATTCCACTCTCATATGTTGCAGTAAGTGCAAATTATATAACAAAAATTCTGAGATCAGTTCGTACTTATAGCCGCCGCAGACTGTATTTGCGATGCCTAGCCTTGACATTGACGCTGCTCTCTGGTACCCAGCGACAGCTGTCCCACTGCTAGTCTTCACCATCTTTGTCGCCGTGGTTATCGGAAAGCTCTTCAGATTCCTCGAGCGCCAAATAGGAGCCGTCTACGAGCAGGCTCCGAACGAGCCCATCACCTTTCGCAAGATGCTCTCCTATTTTCGCGATGCGATGGTCAAGTGGGTGATCAAGTGGATAGTCAAGTGGGCGGCCAAGTGGAGGACGGCCAAGGACCTTGAAATGGGGGACGGTTCGGCAGTGGAATCTGTATACTCTTATACGTCCTCCTCCTCAAGCGGCCAAATCGAGTCTGGAGAGGGGGCGGCCAAGTGGAGGGCGGCCAAGGACCTTGAAATGGGGGACGGTTCGGCAGTGGAATCCGAATACTCTTATACGTCCTCCTCCTCAAGCGGCTCATTATACTCAAGCGGCCCATCCGAGTCCGGAGAGGTGCGGCAGACACCTGTAGCTAGTCAAGAATCGGCACCTGTTCGAGCACTATCTCCCCATTCGTCTTATCAAGTGCATTCTCCAATGTCACCTCCACAACAGCTTAATCAAGAGATATTTGCGCCTTCACTTCATCAGGCTCCACCTTTGCCTATAGCTACACAAGCAACTGGGAAATCAGTTACCTTTGATACAGAATACGTGAAGTTAGACTCCCCTGCGACTGCCGAAAGTGGTGAAGAGACAACACGCAAAGAAGACGACTATACACCCTCTACACCCTATACATCTAATGGCGACGGAATCGGAAAAGGAAAGGGAAAGGCTAGACTTGAAGCCATACAAGAGACGTCCGAAGATGGCGGACTCAGAGAAAAAAGGGCCAGACTTGATGATATACTAGGGACAGTGGATGCATCTTATACATCCGAAGATGGCAGAGTCGGAAAATCAAAGGCTAGCGTTGACGAAATGCTGAAGATGTTGGAGTTAGTTGCAGCCCTGCTCACAGCGAGAGACAACAAGGCTCATGTGGGCGAGGGGAGCGAGCAACCTGCCCGCCCCGACGGCCATTCAAATTGGAGGTCATCGCCTCGGGAGGCGAAAGAAGTGAGAGTTAAGGATCATTTAGAGACCGCTCCCGAGGAAAATTGGGATGCCTGGCCGCCGAGCGAGTACGGGAACCGCAATGAACATGAATCCGAAATGCCGTATCACACTCGCTAGTGCCGCCAATGCTTCAAATATTACGATTCGACGGAGCGAGAGACTCAGAAGGAAGAATTGAACGCGAAAGCGCATGTGAATCTCTCGGGCCGAAATATCATGCAGGAATTGAGCAAAANTACTTCTAACGAGAAACTTTTTTTTTTTTTTTTTTTTTGCGTGAGAGAGTAAATGGGTCTCGTGGGCGCTGAGAATGAGATTGAAGGGTGGAAGGCTAATAATGCAAGAAAAAAGACCCTTTAGATGGGGCGAGCGAGCTAGGACTTCTATATACGTTATACGATATATATTCCTACCGTAGAGAAGGATCGAAGGATTAATAAGGAGATATGTATTACGGCTCATCCCCACCACTAGCGCGGTTCCAAGTCGATTCATTTGTGATATTTGAGAACATGTCGGGAGGTTCGTTGAGTGCTATGCTATAGCCACAACAACTACCCCAGATTATATTGGTTGCGCGTTGTGTCTACTACGAGCGAGGCGATACCTGGTTTACCAGCCCAGAAAACGAAGATGACGAACGTCATGGACTGCCGGCGCGTCCAGAGCAAGTCGTCTTCATCGAATTTTCTCATACAGCAACCTAGCGACGCAACTTACAATAAACTTTGTATGACGATAATGGTGCTCCCCGATGCACGAAAAATATAAAGCAAGCTCTGGGTCGATAGCCGTCCAACTCGCGGGGCTATGGACGATTCAAGCTCTGGAGGTCGAATTTGGTGAGGTAGGATATTAGCGACTTTCTTGGGACGTACCTCTATGGGCAGATTAGTACGTGAAAGATACCTGCATGTTTTGTGGTAAAGAGCCCATACAGCCGAAGGTAGAGCCAGAGGTACTTAAATAAACCGAAAAAGGCGAAAATGCCACATACTACCACATCTAGTTGCCATTGAATATCGTCCGAAGTAGCGTTTCACAAGGGAAACAAAATGGCTTCTTCAGAATTTTGATACGACTGGAAATGGTTGAGATATCCTGGATTTGGTGGCCAGGGAGGCCTTATATGAGAAAGAAGTCCCGAAGAGCAGTTCGTCGAGCAGGTGACTACTCTATCATAGAGTCATTGAAAACTTTGCAAAGCTATATGTCATATTCCTTCTTATCAGATAACTTGCGTAATATAATCTAAAAGACATCCCGTGCCTAATATTATAGCATGATGTTATCTGGATATTTATTATAGATGCTAATGGGCCGGGGCTAAATATGATCATAAAATAATTAGAAAAGGCTCGTCAGACTTGATAGCATAAGCAAATACTAGAATATCCCCATCTCCCAAGCCTGGTTCATTATATTTGCGAGTCGCAACCTTCCCCTATTTATATCAGCGGCTTTGTTTATAAGCCAGTAAGGTAGTTCCATCATTTCGATAGGTCGAGAGTAACTCTATTCCTGTTCTACTTGTATGGTAATATGCTAGTCTTTATCTACAAAAATATTACTCTAGTGTAAATCTATTAAAGTAAAAACAAATAGCCTGCTCTATAGCTCCTACTAGCAAATACCTACTATGATATATATCATTTTTGCCTATTTTCGTTGTTTTTTATAAGGTAAACTAACTACCTAGGATTTTGTGTTATAGTTGTAGTTCCGCACTTCCTTTGTCCCTAACCACGTGATAAATTATGAGGATAGGACTGATTACTAATGAATCCATCCAGACTGCAAGCAGGGGTAGAGCGATAAGCGCTAATTATTATTAGTGCCTTGGGACTACAACCCATGTTCTTGTCCTACATTAATAACCTCATTCTGGTTAAAATCCGTATGGAAGGGAAACCCCTGCAAATATTTGCTGTTTCTATTGGATTTCTCGTTCCGTCATACGTGATAGTGGTGCTGCGCTGCTATGTGCGCATCTGGGTAAAGAGGTTCGTTGGCGCGGATGATTATCTGGCGGTTGCGTCATTGGTATGAGTGCCCCTTTATCATTTTATGTATATGCCTAGCAATTTTTTTTCTGTGATGGTTAGAACTCTTATTAAACTAACTTTACAAGATTACTTATACCGCGACCTGTGCTGTTGTGATGGCTGGAGCCAGGACCGGTATTGGGCAGCACGTACAGGATCTGTCGTCTGAAACGGCAGAAAGAGGCCTTAGGGTATAATAAATACCCTTTCCTTTACCAACTCTTGTAAAAAAAAAAGACTTACTCTTACTGACAATTCACCAAAGTACTTTTTTCTCGGTGAGATCACATACGTTCTCTCCACAGCCCTAATCAAACTCTCCATCTGCGTCTTCCTCCTCCGCATCGCCATCGATCGCTACCAGATCTACATAATCTATGTGCTCTTCGTCGTCCAGGCCGTCTTTAGCGCCTTCTACTTCTTCTTCCTCCTCTTCCAATGCCATCCGATCTCCTACTTTTGGGAGCGGGTAGTCAAGCCCGGCAGTGGATCGTGCGGAGACGCACACGCTGTCATCAAGGCTACGTATGCCCATTCAGCCATTGTTAGTTTGGGGGACTGGACGCTGGGGATCTTGCCACTGTTCATTGTCTGGAACATGACTCTGCATCGGCGCACCAAGATAGCCATCGCAATCCTCCTTGCCTTCGGTTCTATGTAAGCTTAATCCCACCTAGCTAATACACATCTTACTTCGCAGTTAGTGGGCTGCTGACGATATTGAATTAGTGCGAGTATTGCGACGATAGCTCGAATCCCGTACGTAAAGCATCTCTCCAATTCGGAGGATTTCCTGTACGCCAACACGAATATCGCTCTTTGGTCGATTGTGGAGGTGGGGATGGCCATTATTGCTTCTGCGGTTCCAACGCTGAGACCGCTGGTGGGGAAGGTGAGGGTTTTGGGACTTTACACGGATAGTCAGGGATCCCGCTGGGAGCAGAGGCAGTCGAGTCGTGAAAACCCATCATATCCTACGGATAGTGTGCGCCACTGGGAACCCGATCTAGACAATAACCCGCAGCCCCCCACTAGTCTGCTAGGGAACCGTTTACTATAACATTTACTGTAAATAAGTATGCACATGCATACCTATATACTCACTCACGTATACTTATATGCTTGTAATTACTTGCGACGAATATTATAGTAAACGGTTCCTTGGAAGATCGTTGGGGGAGTCGAAGGCGAGCATGGTGATATGCTTGTAAGAACAACCAACGCAGCTTTTATTCGCTTTCGGATTGCGCTTTTGTTGGCTCTGTTTTTTAGTCATCTTATGTATTAGCCAAAGGGAAGTTTACTTTCCTTTTCCCTTTATTTTCTCTTATATCTCGGCTAACTAACTACTGGCATGGTCGTGGTCGTGTCACGTCGCTCGTCCGTTCCCGAGATGGTGCACACCCGCTTTCGTGGTGATCTCGCTTTCGCCAACCGCCTGCGGGGGGTGGTTTGAAACCCAACGATTGAAGTGAGCAGAAGGGATCTATATATCCTACCAAGGAGATCAATGAAAGTATAGAATAGCATAGTCATTATTGGAGGATACTACTTAAGAAACTCCTTTTAGATATCTAACCTAGGATAGTGCTATAACGGAGATCATATTCCGTAAACTATCCTCGGAAGTGGTATATATAAAAACCTCACTCCACCTAATTACTTCATACGTTACACTGTCGTCCACCTTATGCCGTCTTAGCCGATTGCTTCTTGAGCTTAATATTGTAAAGTAGCTCGCGTGTCGCCTTGTCGTTGCCCTCCAGCGGCGTGAAATCAACAATCAGCGAGTCCTTGACAGCAAAGACCGAGTCGTTCTTCAGGTACTTGTCGTCACTAGAGAAAATCTGGGTGGTGATTGGCATATATTCATCGTGTGTAGTCTTTATAGGTTAGCTAAACATGTTAAAAGTTACGACTCTGGGACAGAAAACTTACGATCAAGTGGATGTGAGCAGGACGCATGGGGTGCCTATCCAGCATCTTCAGGATCTTTCCTGCCGGACCATCATCCGGGATGGGGTACGGTGTCGGCTTGAGACAGTAGAATCCATACTCCCCGTTCTCATCTGTGGTAACGCGGCCGCGCAGGTTGCAGTCGTCCTGCTCTGGGTCCTGCTGCTCGTATTGGCCGTTGGTAGAGGCCTCCCAGGCGTCGATGATGACGCCGGGGATGGGGTCAGCGGTTAGAGAGTCGACGACCTTGCCGTGCATGTACGTGACGATGCCATCGGCGACAGGGTTCTTGATGATGGTGCCGCCATTGGGGATCATGGGGGCGTCATGGCGGAAGAATGGGCCCAGAATGGCGGTTGCGGTATGGGCGTCTGGGGCGTCGGCAGCTGCGGCGAAGGTGATTTCGTCGACGAGACTGGAGTTTGTTAGATTTTCAAAAGTAATACAATGCCCGGGAGGGCGGTCGCTGATGGGGGAATAATGTGCAGAAGTGGAGGGACACATACGACTCCAGGCCGATGACGTCGCAGACCAGCTGCCCCTCGTTCCGGCGGTCATCGCTCATCTGGCCCGCCCAGTTGATCAGGTTCACGCCCTCCATCCACTCGTCGACGGTGAGGTTGACCTCGCGGGCGAAATCGTGGATGTGACGGATGAGAGGCCCGATGATCTCGCGGGTGCGAGCGGAGGCATTGGGGCCTGTCGCGTCAATGACATTCTGGGTGAAGTTTGGGTCAAACTTGTCGGCGCCCATTTTGATAATGGTGTGATGTTTCTGAAGCTGGCAGCAATGAGGGGTATCTCGAGATGAACTGTTTTGTATGGTGGCTTGACACTGCTAAAGAGGAGATGGGAAGAGAATATTTTTAACACGATGCTTAAAGAAGCTTACGATATAGGAGAGAGAAAGATGAGATATATAGGAAGATGAATATCGTGCGATTTTGTACAAGGTAACAGACCAGTCATGGTGAGAATACTACTATCCTTCCATGTAGAGGCTGGGGTATCCCGTACTCCCTCGATCCTATAAACCCCGCATTTTCCAGGGTCTGCATCGACGCCATGCGGGGCCGGAAGCGTGGAAATCCTCGGCTTCTCGTCTGATTGGTGGGTAGACCATTCCTGACTCGGATTTCGGACTGAGGTCCAATCTGATTATTGTGGCTTTCTACGGCGTTACGGGGTTAGAGATATTGCACCGTGCACGTTGGACGCATAGTGCAGAGAAAGAGCGAGCATGGGGTACAGAGGGTGAGGATACGTTTGTATAAAAATTTGAACATGATTAGAGATAGGAGACAGATTAAAAAGGATTCGTGTTTAGCATGTAGGTCACGTGATCAGCAAAGTTGGAAGTGTGGGGTACCCCGCATCCACATCCTCAATGACAGAATCCATCACCTTTGTATGTCGGATCTATGTAACTAAGCAAATCTCTGAGAAACACAAGGCATTGATGTAGCAATGTCCGATATTCTTAGGAGAGTGACGCCGGAATCGAGAAGGCGAACAAAGAAGGCATGCATCACGTGTCAGACGAAGAAGCTTAAGGTATGATGAGGTTGGGACGACGTCCTGCTGCGCGTCAAGATTAAGCGCAACCTTTATCCACATTTCGCCTGACCTTTATGGTCAGACCATATATGAAGATATAAAGAGTGTTATATATGTATGCAATATACTAATGCACCACAGTGCAACGGCCTCCAACCATGTGCCACCTGCTCCTCTCGCTCAAACCAATGCATCTACTCTCCCGATCGTGTTCGTTTGCAAGCCAAACATCAAGCCCGGCAGTCTACTGCCTTGACTCGGCCAAACTACAATTCCAATCCGGCACCGCAGCTTTTAGTGCCGTCTCCTAAGCCTGGCAACGGCAACCTCACAGACTCCCAGCTCGTGAATAATATTCGCCTGAACCATCCGCCATTGGCACCAAACCGAAGAGAAGGAAACTCGGAACCTTCTCCGCAACAATTGGCCCAGACACAGGACCAAGATCAGGTTACTCAATACCCTTCGCCGGGTATCAATAATGCAAACTCACAGCTGCCACACGTAACGGAAGCGCGACCCAGAGGACGGCCAGTGGCAGAGGCTAGTAGGAGTACAAGTCAAGGTAAAGATGAAAAGGAGAATTTAAGTGAGCAATCAAGAATGTTGATGGATGGAAAGGGAAGGCTGCGTGAGTATAGTACCGCTGATGATAATAAATGGAGCTGATGAGAACGAAGTTTATCTAGGCGACTCGGCAAGTCTGTCATATTTAGATACGATTAGGCGACTGGTAGAAAGCACGCTGGGGCCCAGTGAGTTTACGAGAGATAAACATAAGCAAAGGATTTTGGAAGGATTAATATCTACGGCCAGGCCGACGCATGTGCTTCCTGATCGCGAAGCGGCCGAATTTTTGATCGATTCTTTTTTCTCAAATGTAAATCTTCGGCTTTCGAGAGCATAGGAATTTGCTAATAGTAATACAGACAGTAGGAATTCTCTATATCTTTGATCGCGAGGCGTTTGGTCTTGAGGTCGCCAAGATATATGAGAATCCCCTGCAAGCCGAGCAGTCTCGTCTCTCAATCCTGAATCTCGTCTTTGCAGTGGGATTACAGGCGTCGAAGAGTTCTTCAGTACTTAGCTTTAGAGAGTCTCAAATTATCAAACGTTTAGACGGCGGGAGTGCCGAAAGGGCCGAGATGTTTTACTTAAATGCGACGCATTTAAATGATCCGGTTTCGGGCTTTGAGGACGGGGATATTACGTCCATACAGGCGCTGCTGCTGATTACGGTGTTCATGTTGACGATAGCGAAACGAAATTCTGCCTGGGCTTATTTAGGTACGTGTTACTACTAGGTTTCTATGTTTACGGCTAATGGGTTCAGGCATGGCGGTTAGATCAGCGTATGCACTCGGTTTGCATAGGAAACAAACGGCTTTTGCGTTTTCTGACGCCGAACAACGAATCAGGTCAATATATTCTTACCTTTACTAGCCGCTAAGACACTGACTGTGTTCCTTCAGGAAAAACGTCTGGCGCAGTCTTTACGTCATGGACTGTTTTCTCTCAGCCATGCTTGGCCGACCAAACGGCATCAATAGCCGCGACGCCGCCGAATTCTTCAACGACACCGAAGAAGACCTGTCCAGCGTCCTATCCAGTCCGTCCTCAGATGCCCTCGAACTCGCTGCCCTAACTGCCTTAGTCGGTGCCTCATGCTTGGTCGCCAACATCCTCTCCAACATCTACGCCGAGCGTAAAATCAGCGTCAAACTGGCCCACCAACTCACCCGAAAGTTCCAAGCGTGGAAGAACTCGCTCCCACCAATTTTGCACTGGCAGAACATTAGCTTGCCGAACGAGGACCCCAGAATCACCCTCGCGCAGTTACATGTCAATCTCGGCTATTTCCATAGCATTATCCTGCTAACCAGGCCGTTTCTGCTGCAGAGGATTATCAACCAGATACGCACGCCGAGCGGGAGCCAAACCCCTCGGAGCGAAACTGGGAGTGAGAAAGCAGAGCCCTATTCGGGTGCATGTGTGAGGAGCGCATTCTATAGCATTGATGCCGTCCAGTCAGCGTTGCTAAAGCGGGCACTCCCACGGCGAGATCCATTTGTGATGTAAGCCTTGGCTATCCTAACGCTCGATCTCCGAACAGGACTAATATATTATCAGCTATTGGCTCTTCGCTGCCTCTCTCATCATATTCTCCAACGGGTTCTGCACCGTCTACAGCGACATCGATAACGCGCACGCCATGCATACGGCGCTGAACCTGCATCGATACCTAGCTGAAGTCGACCCGCTTGCACGGCGCAACTTCGAAATCCTCAATGCCTTCAAAGACGCCATTGCATGCGACACAGTCATACGAGTTGCGCCGATGATGAGCAAAGCGGCGGGGAAAGATATATTCTCCGCCTTCTTTGGCGGGCCACAGACCGGTCCTTCGGCTGGGCTCGGCGCAGATGGCAGCATGGGTACCACCATACAAGCCACAGGCATGCCGCCTGGCGCAGAGTGGCATGGTTACCAAGCGCAGGGGGTGAGCAGTAGTAGACCAGAGATGATGATGCCACCCGTAACTGACCTGATGGGGACGGGGATTAGCCCACCGGATTATAGTCTGGACTTCGATGCGTTCCTGACGAGTGTTAGCTCGGACCAGACGTACGCGCAGGATATGTGGACGCCGCTTTATTGGACGATGGGTGTTTAGTCGAGCTTGGTTTAGAGAAGATACACGCAGAGTGAGGAAGCGACGGTTCTGAGAAGTGTGAATGAGGCTGATGGAACTGAGCTGTTGATATATACCATAGATAGGCGGGCGGCAAGCTGGGGTGGGTACTATGCTTGGGATATTGGCGTTGTGGACGGGTAGTACATGGACTAAGAATACAACACAGGCCGAATGGTGTAGAGCCTTTGCCAGCATCTGTATGGTGATGTTGTATTGTCCGAATCCGGGTTGAATGAGCCATATTTGGATGTTGCTCTAAGCCATCTACGAGATGGGTAATAAATGCTAAACAAATCCTTGATCGATTGAGCATGGGCCAATCGTAAATTAAAGAATCCGAAAATCAATTCTTTGTATAGTTAGCCCCACGCTCACCATTTAACAATTATTGACCCTTTGTACGAGTATAGATGTTGTACCGGATGATCCACTTTACGGATAGCAGCACATTCGGCTCTTTTAATTTTGTCGAAGCAAGTCGGAATCTTATCGGGAACCGAGACCCTGAAGCCGCATGGAGGAACGACGGAGAATGAGGGCGTTCCACCAACCACAGAATGGGAAATGGGAAAGGTACGATCCGTACTGTGCACTCCCAACGACTGGGAACCACGGATGATGGTGGAAATGTGGCATTGCAGGATATGACATCATGCTGGGGCCCCGGATTTCTAATCTCCCTTCCAAGCCGGAGCTGAATGTCCCCCCCCCAGATTTATCATCTTCCCTCCAATCCCCCCCCATCTTGCCGCCCCAAGCTTGCAATTAAAACCCTTTGTTTTGCAACCTGAACTCGAGATAAAATAAGACAGAGAAAGACGGAAAACGACGCACAATGGAAGCCAACATTGCAGACTGGTTCAAGGCCTTTTATGGCCTATCCGATGACGGGACTGCCACGCACGAGCGCTACACGACCTTCTACGCCGACGATGCTAAGTTGATCATGGGTGATAAAACGGCTGTTGGACGGGATGGTATGTTCCCTCCCTAAACTTAAATAAGAAACCTAAATCGCAATGATATGGAGATTGACAAGTAGTAGAAATTCTCGAGCTTCGTAAGGGGATGTGGAGCGCCATCAGCAGCCGGCGGCACACGTATACGTTCTACAGCTCGCCCGAGAAGCCGCAAACGTACATGGTGGAGGGAGAGGTGGCGTATGAGTTTCGAGCGGGAGGGGAGGGGATCGTGAGATGGGTTGCGAAGGCGGAATTTGAGGGGGAGGGGGCGGAGAGGCGGCTAGGGTTTTATCAGGTCTTCTTGAACGCGGGGAGCAAGTAGAGAGTGAAAGAGAGCCAATTACCACTATTTGCACAGATAATTTGATGGGCGGTTTGCTTTGATTTTGATTTTACGTTTGGATAGCTTCATAGCGGTAGATAGATATCCATCATCCCCCCCTTAGGAAGCCCGCAATAGTCTCCCCCACCTCCTCCCACGCCTCCAGCACATGCCAATGGCCCACCCCCTTCAAAATCCTCATATCCTTCTTCGTGCTCCCGCAGCCGTCCATAATAGCCTTCACGCCCTCCAACGGCGCCGACTTATCCTCCTCGCCCGCCAGAACCAGCAACGGCGCGCGCACGTCCGCATAGGCCGGCACGGCGGCCTCCGCGATAGCGCGGCACAGTGAGGCATAGCCTGCTGGGTCGCTGCCGAGGAGCAGCGAACGGATGAAGGCGTGGACGAGGGGCGTGGCGCGCGAGCCGGTCGCTGCGGTGGGGATGGTGGCGGCTAGGGGGCCCATACCGTCTGGGAGTGTTTGTTAGTACGAGCAGAGCAATGCAGTGCGGGGGAATGGCTGCTGACCTCGCTCGACAACGGCGATGCGCTTGCTGAAGACGTCAGCGGCACCGGGGTTGGGGTTGACGGGGCCGATCAGGACGACGGCGCGGATGAGCGCGGGGGCTGTCGCGGCGAGGTGGCTAGCTACGATGCCCCCCATGCTGTGACCGACGACGACAACATTCGCGGTGATGGCGAGGGCGTCGAGCAGGCTGAGCGCATCGGCAGCGATAGAGTTGATGCTGTTTCCGGCGCCGGTGTAGGAAGAGAGGCCGGAGCCGTGGGTATCGAGGGTTAGGCAGGCATGGCCAGCGGAGGCGAGGAGGGGGATGATGGGGGCGTAGAAGGACGAGGTGGAGCCGAGGCCGTGGAGGAAGAGGAGGGTCAGTGAGGAGGGGGAGGAGGCAGAGGCGGGGTGGAGAGTATAGTAGAGGGGTTTGGAGTTGATGGTTATGAGGGACATAGTGATGGTGATGGTGATACTCTAATTAGAGAGGAAATCAGGGGGGTGATAGGAAAGGGGTTGGGATAGAGAAGGAAGAGGAGAGGAGAAAAGGGTACTCGTATAACACACAAATGAGTGATAGCAGGCTAGATCCTCTGCGCCAATCTGATAGATCATTTGCTGAGCCAGAATTCACATCTCTTGTTCTTCTTCTGCCTATGTAGAATATGGGCTGCCTCGTCTTCAACCCCGCACCCCGCACTCCGGAGATAAAAGTAATGATGATAAGGAAGGAAAAGACCACTTGGGTGCGAATCCACCAATCGGATGTTGCATATGACCCCCTGCATTCCCCGCATTGCGCTAGCGCCCGGATAGTGATCAGACAGATCGGATCGGATCTTGATCTGCCACCTCGGGGATGGAAGTCATGGCATTGCTCACTTAGAGACGGGGTGCGATGGACCATAGTACTCGAACATAGTAGTTTGCTTATCAATGGAGCAACGACCCATACCATTGTACACAACACTACTTTGCTCTATTGGGTGCCGAGCCCCTTCGCCTTCTATTACCGATCGGCCCCTCTAATGGTCTCTAGACCCAGGAGCGGCTCTATCTCCATGTAAGTCATCATCTCATCCGGCCAAACAGCACGTCTTATCTCTCTTCAGACTCATCAATCTTGCTCTTTAATCTTTCGAATTGTCCAATTTCCTTGTGAGGTGCAATTCGACATATATAGAGCCAAAAGTTGCGATCTTCGATTCTTCTCTAGGACTCCTACAACCCAATAGATTAAACCATTAATGCAGAGATGGCCACGGAAAGGAACACCCCGGTGGCCGTCGCCGACGCGGCATACTCGCCGAAGAAGGAGGCAAGCCGCATCTTCTCCATGCTGTACCAGTTGAAGTCGGAGCTTAATCTGCCAGGCGGTCTCGAGTCGCTGGCTAAGAATGTCGAATTCACATCGGAGAGGGATATGATATATTTCCCAATCCCGTTCAAGGAGACCGAGACGACTGCAGCGCTGAAGGGCGTCGAGGCGCTGGTAGCAAGCGCGTTGGCAGACCTGAAGTATGGAAAGCAGTCGAGAAAGATCGAGATAGATTTGGAGCAGACGACGTGCTTCCTCTTCCAGACGTACCTCTCGACGATTGATGGGATGGGCAAGTACGACGCAGGCATCAAGGCCAAGCTGAAGAGTAAGAAGACAATACCATATACTATCGGCATATAACAGTACTGACAGAGACAGACACGGACCTCCTCGAAGCCCAATCAGATCCGTATCGCCGCATGTCAGCCAACCTCTACGCGACCGCTACGCCCGGCACCTACTTCCACATCCACGGCTCGCTCGAGGCTAACACAACACTTAACATGATCGGACTCCCCCCCTACCGGCCGGACCTCAAGACCATCGAGGACATCTCCGATTGCATCGAGTCGCATGTCCAGAAATTCACCATCGACGAGCTCGAGGCGAAGAACAAGGCCCTCCGCCAAGCCGGCGTCACAGCGTTCAAATACGAAGACTTCATCGCTACTCCGCACGGGAAACACAACGTCGCCCTCCCCCCCTGGGCCGTCACATCCCTCGAGACCACCACCACACCCGTGCCCCTCCCTCAAGACGCACCGGGCGATAAACCTCGCGTACTCACCGGCATCAAAGTCCTCGAGCTGTGTCGCATTATCGCCGGCCCGGTGATTGGGCGCATCCTCGCCGAGTACGGCGCCGACGTGCTGAAGGTCACATCGCCGCACCTCTCCGACGTGCCATTCTTCCAGCTCGACGTCAACATGGGCAAGCACTGTGCGGACCTCGACCTGAAGTCCGTGGCGGGCCGCAAGGTCTTCGAGGAGCTGCTGCTAGAGGCTGATGTCGTCGTCGACGGCTACCGCCCCGGCGCGCTCGAGAAGCTGGGCTATGGCGCGACGGCGCTGACTGCCCTGGCGGAGAAGCGTGGGAAGGGGTTTGTGTATGTCAACGAGAACTGCTTTGGCTACGACGGCGAGTGGGCGTATCGCGCGGGGTGGCAGCAGATTGCTGATTGCGTAAGTGTTCCCACCACCCCTCTTGTTCTCCTAGTTCCTTCCGCTATCCCCAATCACCGAACTAATGATGTCTAGGCGACCGGCATAGCCTGGGCTCAGGGCGCCTTCATGGGCCTCTCCGAGCCCGTGATACCCCCCTTCCCGATCTCCGACTACGGCACGGGCGCCATGGGCGCCATTGCCGCTCTAACCGGGCTCTACCACCGTGCCGTCAGCGGCGGCTCCTGGCACGGTAAGGTCTCGCTGATGCAGTACGACCTGCTCCTCTTCTCTGTGGGCCAGTACTCGGACGCTGTGCAGGACGAGTTGCGGTCCCGACAGGGCGTGGACTTTTTCAAGCTCAGGCACAACCACAGCGTGGACCAGATCTCGGGGACGGTGCTGAGTTCGATGCGGGAGTCGTATCCGTGGCTTTTTGATGGAGAGAGGTATAGGGAGAGGTGGGCTAGTGAGAAGTGGGACGGAGAGTTGAGCGCGATAAAACCCGTGGCGAAGATTGAGGCCCTGGAAATGAGCTTCCAGCGCGCGAGTCGGCCAAATGGGAGTGATAGGCCCGAGTGGGAGTTTGGGCTGGAGGGCGATAGGCGGTTGTTATAGAGGGGAGATGTGAGCGGGGAGGTCATATAGAGGTAACGGTTATACATGACTACACTTTATGGGATAGATAGATATTTTTGACATTAGACATAATTCCTATTATCATATTTGTAGAGATACTGTGCTGTTAATCTCGGTTTGGCGACACGTCTCATTCCCCGCAAACGGAATCACAGTAGGGAGATTTAGAGCCTGTGGATACAGTTAGATCTGTAAATCAGCGTAAATACCTTTTACGGTTCCTAAGCTTGTGTACGAAGGTCAGAGTGTTGTACAAATGTTTATAATGAAGCTAAGTAATTTCCCTCTGTTACTTATCCTAAAAGAAACGTCTAATCCTGCACCTTCATAAATCCCGAAAAGAACCTATCCATATCCTGAACATCCTCAAGCTCTCCTACCCACGACACGTACTGATCCGGACGCAGGATAACTGCACAGCCCTTCTTCTTGTCAACACCGTAGTTCTCATAGGCCTGTCCATGGCCCTCGTGGTACGAAATGTCGTCCGCGTAGATTTTCCAGTAGTCCCAGCCGTCACGTTCCGAGTACGGGTGATAAATATCGTGGAAATCGTGGAGCTCGGTGGACGCGCGTGGCGCGCTATGTATGGTCAAGATCTCTATCACAGAGTTGATCGGCTTGCCAGCGGGAGTGAAGCGCGAGATGAAGGAATCTTTAGCCGCGAGGGTCTCGCCCAGCTTCTGCACTCGGCTCATCTGTGCCTTGTCCGAAACATCGCCGGCAAAGACGACGAGTCTCCACTGACCAGTGCTTCGTAGGATCTCCTGGAAGTGCCATGGGCGAGCATCGGACTGGTTGAGGACCTTGAAGCTGGGCATCCGCATTCCGAGCTTTATATTGGTAGCGAGATCTTGCTTGCTGACAGCGCGTTTAGAATTGATAACTCCCACGTCAGTACCGTCGCCCTGATCAATACTGCTACCGTCCTTAGCAACAATCAAACTTGCTCCGTAGTCAACAGCCACACCGCTAGCGAACAGGTTGCCCTTCTCGAAGGCGTTCTTGAATTCCTCCATGCTGATACCCGCCTCATCCATCATATCCGTTGCCGGACGACCAGAGAAGAGACGGGAGAACTTGTGGTCGAATGCAATCAGGTCTTGTGCAATACGTCTCCTCTCCGATTGGTACGTCTTCAAAATACGTCGGTCTGCGGTGCCTTTCAGAACTGCTGAGATCTTCCAGCATAGGTTGTAGGTGTCTTGCATGCTGACATTCATCCCTTGGCCAGCCTTTGGGGAATGGGTATGAACCGCATCACCGGCAAGGAAGATACGTTCGTTCTTGGAGAAGTTGGAGCCAACTCTTTGACCGATTTGATATGCTGTCCACCAGTCACAATACTCGTAGCTGAGCTTGTACGGTGCAAGCGTGCGCTGGGCACACTCTAAGATCATGGCCGGGGTGATATTGGTTCGGTCTACGGGATCTCCCCCCTTTTCGGTTGTGGTCATTTGAATGTAGAGGCGGACAAGCTTGTTTTCACGTGGGATGACCATAACTGATCCAGAATTTGCTGAGTGAATGGCGCATCTCTGGCGAATGTCAGGGAAGTCAGTGATTGGGATAATATCCAAAACACCCCAAATGTAATCAGTTTGTTCACCATCGAGGGTATATCTAAGCTGCTTTCTCGTCCAGGAGTGTGCACCGTCGCATCCGATCATATATTTTGCCTGAATGGTCTCTTGTGTGCCTGCCTTGTCGTTGGCGGCCTTGTTCAGGAGTTCTGCGGTATCATCTGGAGCCATGTTGCTACGGTAAAGACCATCCGAGGGTGCTGCTCCGCTTTTTGTTGCATTGCTTTGTGGAGGATTGATTTCATCCTCTGTTAGATGCTGAAGGGTGACTTTGATAGGAAAGGCATCATCATCCTCCGCCTTTGACTCATCAAATGTTAACGATTGGGGTAAGACGCCGCGTTCCACGCGAATATCGCTGTGTTCCTTGAGCGAATCGAGGAAGAATCGCTCGATACGGCCTTGGTGAAGAACGAGCTGTTGAAACCTCGAAATTCCGGGAATAGTATCTGGGATGCGATCTGAGCGCCGTATAAGACCATCCTGTCCCGGGTTCCACAAGCAGATCTCGAGCATGTGGTTGCCCTCCTTCCATGCGCGGTCTGCAAACTCAAAGGAATCGAGGATCTCTAAGGTCCTACACTGCAGCCCATCGGCCTGGCCGTTATAGATCTTGGTACCACGCTTGTCGACGATCCTAGCCTTGATTCCACACCGCGCGAACCAAGTGACGGCCATCATACTGGAATATCCCGTTAGTCAAATGCTCTTAGTATGAAGGCGACTGCAATCGCATTGTCACTCACCCAGCTGGGCCAGCACCAACGACAAGGACATCCACCTTGGAGTTGTCGCTGGCATCTGTTATGGAACCCATGCCGACTGTGGTACTGTAGGATTTAGAGTAATGGATATACTCGTGTGTTGAATAATAGACGCAGGCAATTTTTTGCAGAGCGCACAAGTTATCTTGCTGCTGAAGAAGCTGAGAAGAGCAGTAGTATGTGGTGTGATGATGAGAAATAGCGATGGAATAGCGATGGAATGAGTATAAGAAGCATCATGAAGAGTGGGGTAGTCGAGTAGTTCTGGGTTACCTTTGATTCGAGGACTGCGGGGTACAGGGGTAGCTTCACAGACTCTAATACCTTCACAGCACACTTGTGGTTAGAAGGCACTAGCAGACATCCGAAGGACCAATCACTAATCCGAACGCACTCCGTTCCGAACCAAAATCAACACCTGATCCGTTCAAAGTTGGGGTCCCCAGATTGGCCCGAGCGTGAATTGATACTTCACATCCGGGGTACAGGACTAATAAACTCATAATCCGGAACATCCGGGGTATAGCACTACTATAATCCTGAGCATCCGGTCCGGGGTATAGCACTATAATTCTGAATATCCGGAGTCACCAGGGGGCAGGAGGGTAGAGGTACTGCCGTACGGATAGGTAAACGCCTGATCGAACGGCTCTGCGCCGCCGCCCTGTCTGTATCCGGAGCGTAGCCCATGTTGGCCGCATGG
Source organism: Pseudogymnoascus pannorum (assembly GCA_001630605.1). NCBI lineage: Eukaryota > Fungi > Ascomycota > Leotiomycetes > Thelebolales > Thelebolaceae > Pseudogymnoascus > Pseudogymnoascus pannorum. The sequence continues at coordinate 48,573 of LNAS01000245.1, read as the reverse complement.
TGCCAATCGGAATGGAGGGTTGATTCATATTGAGGCTAAGGTTTAATCGGGTTTCCGATCTTGGGGGAGAGCCTGTGCGGCGAAGCCGCTATGACAGTTGGTGGCGTTTGGCGTTTGCGGGGATTTTCTGACGGCGTCGCGGTCGTCGTATCGTGTTGTTAGTGGAATGGGGGATAAAGCGAGGCTCTGTATCATAAGACGGCCGATATGTATATATCATTGCAACGAGAGTACTAGCACATACGACCATAGACTCAAGAGAATTGGGCATCCCGTCCGCTCTACCATACACAAGCTTGTAATCCACTTGCTTTTTACTCTCAATAGTACCAATAGCGCGTGGTGTGGTTTCTAAGTCCTAAAGCATCGTAAATAGTCTACGACATATGATTAGTAGTATAACTTAGCAAGATCTGTGGCAGAGAGTTGTGTGTAAATGCGTACAATTGCATCTTGAGAAGGTCCACATCCCTATATAGTGCCCGAAGTACAAGCATATCCTGGTGCGCAGGATGCCGGCCCCAACTTGGTGGGAATTGAGGCTGCCTGGATGAGGATAGCACTCAAGGCTAGGGTGAGGAGGGTGAGGAGGGTGAGAAGAAACTTCATGTTGGTTTTTGAGGGAAGATTGCGGCTATTGTTCGTTTTCAATTTCGAACTCGTAATCTGTTGTGGCTATGGTCCAGCCCCTGCTGATTAGGATTCGTGGCCCCCACTAATGCACGACTATGATGGGGTTGGAGTAAGGGTGGTGCTTCTGGATACGTCCCCAAATATATGCCGCCTGTACATGCGTATATTCTCTAGTTAGATGCATTCATTTCCTCATCTAGAAAGCCGTATTTGTAGTTCTTACTCCACAGGCCTCCGATGCTGGAGTGTTCCTGACTCACGTCGGATGCAACCACTACATTTCGAAAACAGACCTAATCTCTTCTCATTAATATGTCTCGCTTCAGACAAGTTAATTACAATACTTTCTAACCGTTTCACTATGGCAGCCATAATAGAAAGAGATCCCAACCGTGTCTACTTTAGAGCCGGTGGATTCGAACAATCACGCCCGATCTTGAACGGCTCCGACGCAAAGGACACTTTCGAATTCATCCCGATTATAGATGCTACGGACATCTTCTCTCCCGATTTGGAGGCCCGAAAGAAATTGGCGACCGAGATTGGCCGTGCAGTCAAAGATGTTGGGTTCTTCTACGCTGTCAACCCGCCTGTGTCCACAAATCTCATGGGTGAATAGGCCGTAGATAGTGCTCATTTTCCACACAGACTGGCTAATTTGGCCTCATAGACAAATCATTTGCCGTAATCAAGAAATTCTTTGATTTGCCATTGGAGGTCAAGGCAAGTTTTACATTGGCATGAGATAAGCCGTATATTTGACTGAGCTGACTTGCGGGAACTGTAGAACAAATATGTCATGAGCAATAGCCCAAGCTTTAAAGGCTACATGCCTTCAAAGACTGTAGAAAAGAATGCCCCAGACCGAGATTCATTCTCAGTTGGAACGGATTTTACGGAACCAGAGCAGGTGGCGGCTCGGGGAGGTACACATCTGGTGACCGGACCCGTCCCTCAAAACCAATGGCCAAATGAAATCCCCGAGTTCAGGAAGACTTTCTATGAATACTGTCAGTAACGCACCCTTTATCATGTTTTTGGCTGAGAATCTGTAGATCACCAGTGTTACGGATTCGCACAGCAGCTATTTCGAATATTTGCCCTTTCTCTCGGATTGGAAGAGTCAGCGTTCGCTGAAACATTTAAATCTCCATTAACTGATGTAATGATTCAACATTACTTTCCTGCGCCAGAGAGAAAGGATCATGAAGAGCTTTTATTTGGACATGCCGATTTCTGTGGTATGTTTTTTACTCAATTACTTTGCGTGTCAAACTGACAAACTTACAGCCTTAACACTGCTTCTGAACCAGAGAAAGTGCTTCCTTGGAATTTAATTTACCTTAAGACTAACATACTTGCAGAAGGAATTCCTGGGCTAGAGGTCTTGAATGATAATGGCATATATGTGCCAGCGCCTCCGATTGAGCATTCATTTATCGTGAATACTGGCGCATATTTCGAATTGCTGTCGAACTCAACCTTTCCAGCAACAGTTCACCGAGTCCGCACAAACGTTAGTATTATCCCAACTGCTGTCCTGACGCCCTCTCAATTTAAAACACCTTATTGATTTGGCGCAGCTCGGTCTCGAAAGATTCTCATTCCCAATATTTTTCTCGCCCGATCCAACAGTGCTTTTGCAGCCACACCCAGCATTGGTCAAAGAAGGAGAAGACTCAAAGTATACTCCGCATTATTTTGGAAGGAAGTATATAAATACTTTGGCAAAAAATATGCCAGATCATCCATGGGTTAAGGCATTGAAATCGTCCGGCATAAAGGAAGAGGACTACAAGTGGGAGCTTCTGACGCAGCCTTTCGACATCAAAGAAAATGAATAGATACTGTAGATTTCCAATTGATTAAGCTTTTGTGGAACATAATAGTAACAATATAAGTTTCCACCAAAGGTCTGGGCTGCTGGTGTACGGTTTGGAGAACTGACCTGCAGAGTACGAACATGTTACAGGTAAAAGTGTTTCATCCGCTGCCGCAGTACCCGGCCAGACCACCACGCACGGTGAGAAATGCCCCACCACCGACACCTTAACAAATTGAAGGATCACACCGTTTTGCCATATAGAAGGTGGGGGTGAGCGCTACCGTGAACCACAGACATTCGTAATTCTCACCCAAGCTCCCCACCTTCTATATTAGTCCAGAATAAGTGGTCCGTAGGATCAACCGTACCTACTGCTAATGGTTAAGGAATCAAGGATGCCATGACAATGACGAAGAAAGGCCAGCTGCGGCGATACGTGGAGATACCATGCGTGCGCAATTTTGGAAATGCCACGAGTACTCCTATGATCCTTGTCAATGGCCGCCCTGTATTTGCGGAACAAGTCCGTGAAAAAAAGCTGGCCTAGTGGCATAAATCTGGGAGTCCCGAAGGGTCGGGTCTGGCCAACGCGCTGTATGGAATATCTCATAGTTTCCTGAACATTTAATTCTTATTTTTAAAGAAGAAATCTAGTGGTTACAATGTCGTTCATGATGAAGCGCTTCTCGGGACCGCTTCGCTCTGTAGCAGCGCGTCGGCCCCGGTCAACCTTAAATCTCGGTTCCCGGAGAAATCTCCACGAATAGTAAGTGTCACGGTATATGGAGGAGTGTGTGGAAAACAAGAAGAATTGATTTTTGACTATGATAGCCTGGTGATCGTAAGAGACGAGAGAGACATTCAAGGCCTAGATCTGAAGCCCACTTTCGCTGGAAAGGTGCTGACAGAGGGGAGCAAAATCCCAAAGACCGTGTTTGCCTGCCAAGTTGCCAGTATTGAGGCGATAAAGGAGGCTATGAGGAAACATGTAATACAATGTTTCTAATATCGGATTGTCCAAATGCTAATTGTGGGTCTTAGAGCTCCTCTGATTTGTCGACCGTGGAGATTCTACCGCTAGAAACAGTCCACACAAGTTACTTGGGGGAGTCGAGCAATGGAGAGTAGTTGGCGGGAGGAAATTGTTTTCAATTTTATTTTATATTGTAGCAATTGCTGGTTTTATTCATTCTCTGACCGAATCAAAACCGGTCAGTAGGCGCTCTGTCAAGTATTTTGCCATACCGCTCACCATCTGCTCTTCCATGCCTCCTTTCTGCCAGACCAATGTCATTGTCAATGGGCCACCTGGAATACTCACAGAAGTGCATCCAAATAGTGGACCAGTGACAGATCCACACTGAGAAACAAACACCTTCTCCAGGCGCAAAGAACTGCTGTCCGTCTCGACATTGTCGACCACTTTAACATTGCCCAAATTAGACAATTCATACGTTAACCCCCTTTTCTTTCCAATTTGGCCCAGTGACGGCCCATACCAATCGTCAATACCGAACATGGCTGCCCACATATTGTTTTTTGGGCTTCTTTTCAGCTCAGCTGCCATGTCTCGCCGATAGTCCTTAGCAATGCCGATGACCACCTCAAGCTCTTGGCTGGAGCTGGGAGCTATGTTTCGGATCTCATTAACTAATGACTCTGGAAAATCACTGATCAACGCTGAGGCATGATTGCATATCTCGTCATCAGCAACTTTTGTAAGGTAGCGCATAGAGTATGGGGTATCTGCCCGAAACATGTGGCCCGAAGGAATTTCGCGTGAGAGAAAGGTGACCACAAGCCCATGTAACAGCCCAGTTAGTGTTATCTGGCGCGACCTGCAGAATTGCAGGACCATATCCAGTTGCTTTTGGGGAACGATTACTAAACGAACACACGATTCATACTCTTCTGCAGATGGTAGAAAGATATTGGGGCCTGTCCACACATTTGGGGCACTGTAGTCGGGTTGGGAGCTGTCATTCTCATCCTTGGACTGTAAATCGACCGCGTCCTCCAATAGTATGGGACAACGGAGATCTCTTGGTACCTGGTATGGCCATGGTAAGTCTTCGGCTTGGGAGTTGTTGAAAAAATGAAACAGAGTCCTGAGGAAGTTCGTATGGCTCAACCCATCAGCGGTGGCATGGTTCGCGAAAAAAACAATGCTTAGTCTCTGTACCTGATTGCGCATTTGCTGAGATTCGGACCCCCACTGGCCGCCGTGTTTGAGAATAACCAGCCTCCACGGTGGCTTACGATTGCCATCCAGAAGAATTTCTGTATTTGATCTCTGCAGGAGTTTGGCGACTGTAGCATCATCGCCATATTGGGCTTCTTCAGGCGATTGCCCACAAAATTCTAAGACATCCTCTTTGAAAATGTTTCGGAGCCTTAGAAAATGAGCTTCTTTAACTGGAGTCTGGTCGACAATCCCATAGCAAAGAGAAGGGTGGTATTGAACAGCTTGGTGTAGTGCGTTTGCAAAACGTCCCATGGCCCAACTGTCTGGTTCGGCCAGCTCATTTGTAGAATAGGTGCACACTGCGAGGGCTGACACGCAGCGATAAAACCCCAGGATATTGCGACAAGAATAGTACCGTCCGATGGCCCCTTTTGACAGTGTCAGTAACGGAGCCATTTCACAGATGAGGGAACGAAATACCTAAATTGACAATATCATGTGACTCCATACTTCCAACCATATTTACTTTTGATCAGAAGTTAGGGCTGCTACTCTCTATCCAAATTTGAAATTCATGGGGTCTGCCTCCAAAGAATTGAAAGCGACGGATCCGAATGAGTAGTTGCACCTAGGCTAAACATTTTTCGCCCGAAGATCTGAAGTCCCCCCACACTCGCATTCGATGTATCGAAACGATGAGAAATTTGGCGGTAAGCAGTAAAATCAACCTAAAAGAGGGGTAATGTTATGTAGGGATGTAAAGTAAAGCTCAATGGCACCACCTTCCTCTTTGGGAAACTGTACTTCAGGACATTTATAGGTGGATATATGAAGAGGATTGATAGCTATTCCAGAGTCTGAGGCTGGGACCTATCACGATGGTGTGACCATACGTTTCCTTGCCTTTCATATAGACATATCATATGTGGGTAGAAGAAGTGGAGGAGATCCCTCTGTTTACAAGAATATGACAAGGGGTGCGATGCCTGCTTTATTTGTTAAAGCGTGAACTGTGGGGCAGGAGGTACAATAATATGGAAGATCGCTGGAACGAATCCTTCCCACAAGCTCACAATGTGCAACGAATCATTCCAGATACGACATAAATTGTTGGGGCTGAGACTCCGCGAAACGTATAGTATGGCCAATGGGCTGTAATATGGTCACATCGCATTAGCACCACTTCACAGAAATTCTAGGCAGTTCTATTTTAGACAATACGCACGATACTGAATAAATTATCATCATTTTCGTCCCCTTGTCAGCAGTTGCTAGAGTCTGCGAGATATCACCGAGTCGTGAAATATATACACATCACAAATGCTTTAAAACATTTGCAATGATTTACTCCCTGGTTAAGGTAGTCATTGCGCTGAGTGTGGCATTTTGTTCCTGGTTTCTGGTTAGGTTGGTAAGGGAAAGGCGGCGGTTTGCGGGCCTTGTGAGTTTCCACCGAGAACACATTGCTCCTATACTGACTACCTCAGCCTGGACCTCCTCACCACTGGCTATATGGCCATCTTCCAATTGTTAAAAAAATAAAGGAAGGGCTCCCAGCTGATGCCCATATCAACCTACTTCATGCCACTATAGCTCATGAGTATGACCTGGGACCAATATATTACCTTGATTTATGGCCCACGTTCGACCCAACGGTAATAGTTCTTGACCCGGCAATGGCGGCGCAAGCCACGCAGGTCAATAATCTACCAAAGCATCCCCTGTATAGGTTAATGGAACATACTGTTGGGACCCAAAGCATCATCACTACCACAGGACAGCAATGGAAGTTCTGGCGAAAGGTTTTTGACCCGGGATTTTCGAGCACGCATCTCGCAACTCTTACCCCTATGGTAGTGGAGCGTGTTGAAATATTCATAAAGAAACTGGAAGAGCATGTGGAAACCGGAGAGGCCTTTCAGATGTTACCGTTAACTAAGAGTCTCACGATGGACGTGATCGGGCGTGTTACCATGGCCTCAGACTTCAACACCCAACAACAATCGCATGAAATCGTGGATGCCTTTACGGTACTACCAAATTATATCCCTCCATTTGGTTTTGATCCAATTAGGCTTTTCAGCCCTACCAGACTTTGGAATGCAAGGTATTACCAGAAAAAGCTGGATAGGCTCATTGGAGAAGTTGTTGACCAACGGTTTCGTGAGCGCCGAGCTGGCAAAGTTGGACCCTCAGAGAAATCCCTTGTGCATTTGGCCCTGGATACATATGAGCAAATGGGAGGTGCCGTAAACACCGATGTTATAACAGACCCCGCCTTTAAGATAAATGCAATCCATAACATCCGAGGGTTTTTTTTTGCTGGGTATGTTGTTCCTTACTCGGTCGAATAAGTACTGATTTACCATCTAGCCACGCAACCACCGCTGCGTCACTTTGCTATTTATATTACGTTTTGTACAAATACCCAGTTGTTCTACATCGGCTCCGTCAGGAGCATGAAGAGTATTTGGGGATAGACCCAGAGGACGTCAGTGCCCGCATCCAGAAAGAACCGACTCTTTTGAAACGGATGCCGTACACCACGGCAGTGATCAAGGAGTCTCTCCGCTTGTTTGTGGGAGTTGGGACAGTACGCAATGGGGTTAAGGGGTTCAACTTTCTGGACCCGAAAACAAACATAGAGTATCCAACTTACAGAGATGGACCATTTCCTATTCTGATTCGATCATTCCCTATCCACCGGAATCCGGAAAACTTTCCAGACCCAGAACGCTTCGACCCCGAACGCTTCTTGGGAGAAAGAGCAGCTTCTATGACGAAGGATGCATACCGACCTTTCGAGAAAGGGCCAAGAGACTGCCCTGGCCAAGAACTCTCAATGATGGAGATGCGCATCACATTGGCGCTTACAATTCGTAAATTCGACATTGAGATGGCATACCCCGAGGATGCTCCAAAAGTTATGGGGGATCCTGCGTATCACGTAATGTACTCAAGTGCTGGACCAGCTGCGAACTTACCAGTGAAAATCAAAATCGCGCAAAGGGGGTAAAGGGGGTGAATTCCAACACGCGACGAGAATTATAGTTGCCAGAATTTAGGAGACGACAAATATAAAAGCAATGCACTGGTATATGCATATAACAAGCCCATTTAACAAAAGTTTGTCAATCCCATCCATGTATCCCAATCTGGAGAAAATGGGAATAAGCAACTCGAAAGAAATAATTCAGAATAATTTAATTTATTATCCCAAATATGATGAAGGGACTCTCCAATAATATTACTTTATTGATGTTGGTAATAGATAATAGAGAATATTTACGGTTTATTTTACTCAGTGCCAGATTCTAATTTCTCCAGATTGTGATTGCTGGATATAATAAACGCTGGTGCATCTGCTCCTTTGAAACCCAACTTACTAATTTGGGAAAGATTATAGTATCATAGTGGGGCGGGCCTTTCGGTACTGATAATGAGCGGAATAGACACACAAGGAAAGCCAAGGATACCATCGCTGATTAGAAAGACTCTACCTCTATGGAGTGTGTATACTTAAAATGGCTCACCGATGCTCGATTAAGCAGGTCTGTAAGTTCGTTAAAAGAGGTACGTGTTGTTCGCCACTCGAGATTCTGGTAGTGCTGACATGGGAACAGGGATTTGCGGGAGGGGCGGAAGAGTCGGCGGGATCACAATGTGGCTGATCCCGTCTGTGCGAACCTGGGGACCCAGACCCCTGTTTTTAGCGTCAAAGAACCGCATCTGCTGGCTTATTCTTCCCGCACTTGGCATATGATTAAATATGTGTGGACATGACTGCTGCCACCTCACTACCAGCCGCGTTTTCCTCTATTAGATCGACAAACCCAGAGAACGTACTGCAACCATGTCGCACGCTGTCCGAACCGCTGCTCGGAACGGTCTGAATTCATCATCCATTGGAAAGACGTCGGAATGGCTTGTGTTGCTTGCTGATAAACCTGGGATCGTGAGTACAGTGTTCCGCTACAAATATTTATGCGGAATAGGAGCTGACGAGGTGCAGCTCGAGCGCCGAGTCCGGATCCGACCTATACACTCTGAAAATTTTGTCAAACTTCATGAGAGCGGTTTCGTGTCATGGGCAGGTACGCTTTGCCAAGACCCCGCACCCTCCCCCTTCAGTTTGCCGCGTCGACCCTAACAGCGCCATATCAGGCCCCGTGTTTAAAGAGCACGTTAGTGAGGGGATTCGGCCGTTCGTCGGATCTACCATGGTCGTGAACGCACCCAGCCGCAAGGCGGTGAAGGAGACGCTGGAAAAGGATATTTTTGTTACGGAAGGGATTTGGGATTGGGATAACGTTCAGATCCTCCCATTTCAGACAATTCTGAGACAGCCGGCGCAGAAAACAGGCGCTGTGCTTTAGTGCAAAAACTAATCTTTGCAATCAATCCATAACGTAACGGTGTGCAACAGAGCCCCTTGACAATTGATATATTCCTGTGCACTGCTATTGATGTCTCACTGGTGGAGAATCTCGCGGTATTGTAGGATTCGATAACTGTGCCGCAGGCACCAATCGTTTATTAGCCACAGTAGGTCACGAAACGCATTTCCGTTCTCATTCCCACTCGATTGATAATAGAGGTTGGAACTTGTGTCATTGATGATGGGGGATGGGGCAACCGTGGATCAGCACTTGGCACGTGAGTATCCACATCAAATACTACCTACCTTAAATGCAGCACGGTTAGCTCGGTCTTTGAGACCTGCCTAATACCGTAAGTTACTGACGTCTGACAACATTTTTTACGAAGGATGATGCGGCAAATGAGAATGGCGAAGGATTCGGAATTCTAAAGTCAATGCAACAAGAGATGGCTTATTACTGGGTACCGCGGGTGTGCTATCAGATGGTGCTAAATTCATGCCTAAAAGTCTCATACAGACACTACTCAACCCCGTGATGCATCGACGAGAGCTTCCAGAGACCGAAAGAAAACCCTCTAGACATCGACTGCAAGCACCGAATATCAGGCCTTTTTTTTAACCTCCTTAAAAAAATATGGTGCAGAGCTCTTCTCCGGATCTTGACTACTGGACGGATCGCCTTCGCGACAGGGAACAGTGCATTTTCCCGACGCTGAATGACAATGTCGAAGGACCAAATGAAAGACACTATGTGAAAGTTATAACACCAGAACTAATTTCATTGAACATATTTTGTCAAGAACATGATTTGAAGCTTCTGACGGTATTTCAAGCCGCATGGGCGTTGGTACTCCGATGCTATACTGGACTGGACAATGTCTGCTTCGGATATTCAGAAGACTCACATGACCTCTTACCTGCCCACGCAACTTTTGCCGGAGAAAGTGGTCTTCGCCATGCCCTGGATAGCCTGGAATCAACTTTAGAACATGATTCCAATTATAAATCATGCTCGATAGAGGATATAGAGGACGCACTCGAGCTTGGTCGAGGAGCGATTTTCAACACCGCGATCAGATGCAGTCCAATAGGGGAACACCCTAATTCTTCGACTGCTGATAATCAAATGAATGGCCAGCAAATGGAAGCGAACGGCAACAGTGACTGCGAGCATGAATATATGAGAAAATATGGTTCGCATTATATCATTGTGGTCGATATCGCTCTGTCCCAGAACTCGGTAACAGTGGCCCTGAATTACCAGTTGTCTTGTATATCTAAGGGACAGGCTGCAAATGTTGCCAGCGCATTAGAAAGGGCTGTTCTGTGCGTGTTAAATGGAGCATTGGGAACGGTGGGAGACCAACACTTGTTCAGCGACTACCATCGAGAGCAGGTGGATAGGTGGAATCAAAATCGCCCAGAGTGGACAGACTTGACGCTCCATGAGGCTATGGCAACTCAAGTCAAAATACAGCCAGAAGCAACTGCTGTCCGTGCTTGGGATGAAGAATGGACTTATCGTGAGGTGGATGTATTGTCGTCATCACTTGCCCAGCATTTGGTGGATCTCGGTGTAAAATCAGGAATGAGAATACCCCTTATTTTCGAGAGATCCGGCTGGTGGGTGATAGCCTTATTGGCGGTCTCAAAAGCAGGGGGTGCGTTTGTCCCAATAGATGTTACGCAACCCATACTCCGGATAAAAGACATTATCAAGGACGTGGAGCCACAGTTCTTGTTATCCTCTAATAAACACTCCGCGCTGTTGGCAGACTCAGTCAAGACCACAGTCGTAGTATCCAAGGAAGGTTTGGAAAAACTTTCTTCGAGGAGCGTTTTATCGCCCTCTTTACCTAAGGTCTCTTCGGAAGATGTGGCGTACGTCATGGTATGTGTTTATGCGATTCTACCCCCCGCAACTGTTGGACACATTCAAGTCTAGATATGATACTGTACCCCATTGAAGTAAACTGACAGTTCTATAGTACACGAGTGGCTCGACTGGACGGCCCAAAGGTGCAATGCTGCCTCATGGAGGCTTTCTTTCATCTCTAATACGTTGGTTCGAAGATACGTCCCTTGGGCCAGGCTCGATGGCACTCCAAGCTAGCTCGTATGCTTGGACTGTGAGCATCATTGAAACTATATGTTCGCTTTGGCAAGGAGCATGTTTATGTGTTCCAAGTGACCATTCTAGGCAGAATGAATTTGCTTTTGTTTTCAACGAAATGAAAATAACCTGGGCCATTCTATCACCATCCATTATCAAAACGGTGCCAGTAGAATCAGTTCAGTATTTGCGCTCACTAATGCTCTGTGGAGAGCCAGTGTCTCAAGAAATTGCTGAAAGATGGTCATCCGAGAGAACAAAAGTCTGGGTTTGTTGGGCAGCAACGGAGGCCCCTACCTTTACCAGGACCGAATGTTTTACACCAGGCACGGATATTCAAAATCTCGGTTATTGCAGACCTGTTTGTAGGATTGTAGAGGTAGGTAATCATGACCGTTTGGTACCCGTTGGTGCCGTGGGGGAAATTGTTATCCATGCTCCATGGTCCTCAATAGGATACCTCAACGACCCAGAGAAAACTGCTGCGAAGTTTTTAGATCGGCCTGATTGGTTGAATGGACAACCCTCGAGTTATGGGTCGCGGTGGTTTAAGGTTGGAGACTTGGTCCGACAAAATTCAGATGGAACATTGGTACTCGCAGGCCGTGGTGATAACATGGTAAAGATTAGAGGACAACGATTCGACATGTCTGAAGTTGAAAACCATCTAGCAGGGGATGACAAAATCCGCAATTCCTTGGCGATTCTACCTAAGGTGGGCATATGCAAGCAGCGCTTGGTAGCCGTCATTTCTCTTCATGAATTTAGCTCAAAGGCCGACGACAATGGAAAGGGGGAAATTGCCATTTTGAAAGGCCAAAAAATGCAAAAAGCGGCCACATGGTTGTCAGCGTTTCGGGAGTCTTTATTAAAACGCATCCCGTCCTATATGATACCGACCATATGGATTATGGTTCAAAGCATCCCACTCACTGTTACCGGAAAGATAGATAGAGTAACATTGAAACGTTTCGTGGAAAAAATGGACGTCAAAACGTTTGACGATGTCTCTATGTTGGGCGTCGAGCGAGAAGCCCCGACTACCCCTATGGAGAAGCGACTTCAAAAAATATGGGCCGAGATATTACATCTCCCAGTCGACAAAATTGGACGCAACCAGACATTTATCAGTTTAGGGGGCGACTCTATCTTGGCTATGATCGTTGGATCCCGCTGTCGAGACAAGAAACTCTCCCTGCGTGCGCAAGATATATTGAAGTTCGGAACAATTGCGGAACTTGCGTCACACACTGCTGCTATTGAAGAAACAACTGAGAATGAACTCGTCATGAGTGCCCAATTTGAGCGACTGCGGGCTTCGATTAAGTCCCAATTACACAGGGTTGGAGTTACGAATATCGCTAATATCGAGGATGCATATCCATGTTCACCAATGCAGCAAGGGCTATTACTGAGCAAAGCAAGATTGACCGGAGACTATAATACGTCACACATCTACGAAATTGTGCCGCGGCAAGATACTACGCCGTGTATAAAAAAATTAAAAGATTCATGGCAGCAGGTTGTGGATCGACACTCGAGTTTGCGGACTTTCTTTGTGGAAAGCGCGTTACAGGCTGGGTCATTTGATCAGGTCGTACTCCGAAGGTATAATACAGCAGATAGCGTAATCACATACGAATGTGGTGTCATAGAGCAGGCCGAGGATGTCATCCTCATGTTCAAAGATAAACAGCTCAAACCGTATGCTAACAGTCGGCCGCCACATAGCTTCACAATTCTCCACACCGGGTCCAATAGGCTCTTCTTTAGGATGGATATCGAACACACTCTTGTGGATGGCAGATCGATTGCTATCATTATGCGAGACTTGATCGCCGGGTACGATGGAAACCTGGAGCTTCGGGCAGCCAACTCATACTCTTCATATGCCGCAGTCCTACAAAATGTTGACTACAGCATCGACAACAAATATTGGAAAACTTACTTAGATGGGATGCATCCCTGCGTACTCCCAGACCTTAGCCATAGCTTGTCGAGGAAGCCGCAAGATTGTCGACCACAATCACTCGCAGTGAAAATCGAAAACCCAGAGCACCTGCTCAAATTTTGCCAAAGCCAAGGGATAACATTGTCTGCTCTGTTTCGTACCATTTGGGGATTAGTTCTTCGAGCCTACACTGGCTCGGACGAGGTCTGCTTTGGGTTTATTACGTCAGGGAGAGACGTTCCCGTCCAGGGTGTTAACGATATAGTCGGTACATTTATTAATATGCTGGTCTGTAGGATGAATCTTGCGAAGTCTAATAACTTGAAGGATATTATCTCGGCGGCACATTCGGATTATTTGAGTAGTCTCCCCCATCAGCATGCATCATTGGCACAGATACAGCATCAGCTTGGTCTTCAAGGTCAGCGTTTGTTCAACACTGCAATGACAGTATTGAAACAGGATCCGCAAGCTCCGAGAGCAAACCCACTTGTTGACTTCAATTTAATTCATGAGTGGTCGCTTACTGAGGTAATCCCCCCCCGCGAACAAAATAGTATTGTTATGGAATTTACTAACATGGGGCGTAGTATGATCTCGATGTACAAGTATGGGTTTCAAATAATCATATCAAAATGGAACTTTGGTATAAACCCGAGTGGGTTTCCAGTGAACATGCGCATAATATTGCTTCTACGTTCAACCAGGCGCTGGAAGTCATCGCCGATGATCCAGACCAAAGAGTTGGAAACCTGGACCTATTCAGCGAGCAACATAGGAGGCAAGTGTGGGATTGGAATTCGAAATATCCCGACACGATTGCCACCTGTCTCCACGACCTCGTTGAAAGACAGGCATTGAAGCGGCCACAAGCGATTGCCCTCCGCTCATGGGACCGTGACCTCACATTCAGCCAGCTTGAAGAATATTCCAACGTGCTAGCTAGTAATCTGGTACTCCTCGGAGTTGGACCAGAAATCCGTGTACTTTTGTGTTTCGAGAAGTCAGCTCTTGCTATTGTGGCAATGCTGGGAATTCTTAAAGCTGGCGGCGTCTGCGTCCCAATCGACCCAAAACATCCTGTGCAACGATTGCAAAGAATCATCAACGACGTTAGGGCCCTAACTTGCCTTGTATCGCCTACGCATAGAGAATTATTTGAGAAAGAAGCATTAATCAATCAGGTCCCTCATATTGTTATGGTGGAAGAAACCCTTCTCGCTTCCCAACAATCCGTGGTAGCCTCAAAAGCATGCCATACCGTCAACTCCGAGAACGCAGCATTTGTGATATTTACATCAGGAAGCACAGGGACGCCCAAGGGGATAGTTCATCCGCATCAAACGGTCGCTTCTTCACTGTACGCCCTGGGAAATATTATGAAGATAGGGTCTGACTCCCGTACGCTACAATTCTCTGCCTTCGTTTTCGACGTCAGTCTCACCGAGATATTTCTTTCACTCACTCATGGTGGTGTTCTTTGCATTCCTTCTGAGGATGAAAGAATGAACAACCTAGAGTCGGCAATAGTTCGCATGAATGTCAATTGGGCACACCTTACACCAACAGTTGCCTCGTTCCTCAACCCAGAAGCAGTGCCAACATTAACCCACATGGCTCTTGCAGGGGAACCTCTCAAAAAGGTTAATTTGACGGAATGGGCTGAGAAGGTTGCCTTGTTCAACGTATATGGCCCAGCTGAATGTGCACTTGTATCTACAGTACGACCAGGTCTAGCCAAGAATGACAGGCCAGACAATATCGGCCAAGGGATTGGGCTATTGACGTGGTTAGTTGATCCGTCAAATGCTGACTGCCTTGTCCCCGTCGGAGGGGTAGGCGAAGTGCTCTTGGAAGGTCCTAATGTTGCACGCGAGTACCTGGGAGACAAAAACAGAACTTTAGCATCCTTCATTGAAAATCCGTTGTGGTTGCGGGGAGACAAAAAGACTCCGCATCGCCGCTTGTACAAAAGTGGAGATCTAGCAAGATATAATGGAGATGGGTCTATTCAACTTTTGGGCCGAAAAGATACTCAAATTAAGATACACGGGCAACGTGTGGAGCTGAGTGAGGTTGAATATCAGTTAAGGATGAGCATTCCAGAACAAAAGATAAAAAACGTCGCTGTTGTATACGCAAAATCAGAAGACCATCCAGGTGGGGGGTTGCTGGCCGCTTTCTTGGAACTCGAGGAGAAGTCGCCAGAGGTTGACATAAACCAACTCGTGCTCGACATACCCCAACGCCTGAGACAATTACTAGCCAGATTGGATGCCAACCTGGCAGCCGCTCTACCGACATATATGGTGCCATCTATTTACGCTCCATTAAATACAATGCCGCTACTTACCGCAGAGAAGATTGATCGAAAGCGTCTATCACAAATTGCCGCCATGCTTTCCACCGAACAAGTGAGGCTATATTCGTCCTCTGAGTTTCACTTCGACAAACGAAAACCTCGGACAAGAATGGAGAGAAATTTATGTTTCCTTTGGGCAGAAGTCCTCAATATCGATAAAGGTTTTATTGGTATAGATGACAGTCTCTTGCGACTCGGCGGAGACTCCGTTGTGGTGATGCGTCTTGCCGCTGCCGCCCGGGAAACTGGAATAACTATCTCGGTTGGGGACATATTTCAGCATCCTAAGCTATCAGAAATGGCATATATCGCAAAACCAGTGAGCGAGCGGACCTTTCAAGCTCTTGAAATGCAATATGAGATTAGCCGTAGCGAGGTCCAAGATATATATCCATGCTCTCCACTCCAAGACGGTCTAATGCTTTTGTCAAGCAAACAGGAAGGCATGTACCTGATGCAACACGCATTCCAATTACCACCCAAAACAAATATGGCACACTTTCGTGAAGCTTGGGAGGCAGTTTACAGACAGCTTCCAGTCTTGCGCACCCGCATAGTTCATGTCGAGAAGAGCATAGGTTCTATGCAGGTTGTCATGAGTGGAAATATACAATGGCGTTCGGCAACGTCCTTGGAAACCTATTTGGAAGAGGACAAATCCAGTCATATGAGCTATGGCAGGCAGCTAACAAGATTCGGCGTTGTGGATGATCATGATAAACAGGCGTTGTATTTTGTCTTCACGGCACACCACTCCATTTTTGACAGTCGCTTTCTTGATTTACTTTTCGTGGAGGTGGAAAGTGCATATGATTCACTCTCCTCGCTAGAAAGTTTGCCCTCATTGAATATGACCCCCTATAAATCCTTCGCGCAGGGCCTCTTTCATTCCGATATTTCTACAGCGGAATCATTCTGGAATGGCCAGTTCTCTGGGCTGAGCATTTCTACTTTCCCCAAAGCACCATCAAAAAAGAATCTGCCGGTGCAGCGTACTTTGGATTACTCAATTAATTTCCCTACACCTATCGGCAACCTAGAATACCCATTTTCAATGATAATTCGAGCGGCATGGGCACTGATTTTGGCACAGTATTCTGATTCGTCAGACAATGTTGTTTTTGGCATGACCTTGGATGGCCTGGATGCGAACGAACTAGATGTTGCTTCCATCGCGGGGCCAACTATGGCAACGGTCCCCGTCAAAGTGACCATTGATTCAAATCACACAGTTGGAGACTTCCTGGGAGGGATTATAAACCAAGCCAATGCAATCGGCCCATTCAAGCACTTTGGCTTGCAAAATATCAAGGGAGTCTGCTCCGATGCTGCCAAAGCATGCAACTTTCAAAGCCTGCTGGCCATTCATCCTATCCGCAATGAGCATAGAAGAATTTCTTCTTTGCTGGGCAAACCTGTTAAAACTAACAACAGTTCATCGACATATCTCCTTGAAATGGAATGCCAGATCAATGAAACTGGAACAGCTATGATAGCACAGTATGATGAATTGACTACATCGACACCACAGATGACGAGAATATTACAGCAATTTGAGCATGTGATCAGGCAATTAGTTGCTGAAGGCGCAGCTACAATGCAGCTGAAGGATATCCAGTTCCATAGTCCTCAAGATGCAATGGACATAGCATCGTGGAACCGGTCACTGCCGCCGCTTTTGGATACTTGTGTCCACGACGTAATTTCTGGTCATGCAAAAGCTCGACCAGATTCAACGGCAGTATGCTCTTGGGACGAATCTCTCAGTTACCGGGAGCTTGATGAGCTTTCAACAACTTTTGCACACCATCTTGTGAAGTCGTTCAATATTGGACCCGAATCACTAGTCCCCTTGTTATTTTCTAAATCTGCCTGGGCCGTGGTTGCTATGGTTGCAGTGCTAAAAGCCGGCGCGGGATATGTTCCTATGGACCCTTCTCATCCACCTTCTCGACTCAAAGAAATTGTTGATGCAGCACAAGCCTCTGTTATACTTTGCTCCCCTGAGAATGATCCTCTGAGCCGGTCTTTGGCTAGAGCGTCATTCGTAGTCAGCAGAAAGACCATAGAAAACAGCTTAATCACCGAAGATTACACCCACACATATGTCAAGCCAAATAACGTGGCGTACGTAATATTTACAAGCGGCTCAACCGGCGTTCCTAAAGGTATTGTGATAGAGCATGGAGCATTTTGTACCGCTGCCTCGGAGCATGGGAAGCGTACCAATTTAAACGCCGATTCACGAGTGATACACTTCTCATCATATGCCTTTGAGGCATGCATCTTAGAAATATTGACAACGCTATTTAATGGGGGTTGCGTGTGCATAGCCCCAGAAGATCAGCGCCTCGAAGATATTGCCAAAACAATGAGAGATTTACACGTCAATTGGGCATTTTTCACACCATCCTTCATTCGAACGATCCGCCCCGACCAGGTTCCGGAATTGAAGACGCTCGTTTTAGGCGGCGAAGCCTTGGGGATGGATAATATTGACGTTTGGGTCGATCATTGCTACTTGATAAATGGATATGGCCCGTCAGAGACTATCGTTTTCTCCATTATCAATGAGCATGTGCGCCGTGGCACCACCCCGGATTCTATTGGAAGACCCGTTGGAGGGACCTGTTGGATTGTTGACCCTAAGGATCATTCTAAATTAGCACCTCTTGGTT
Source organism: Pseudogymnoascus pannorum (assembly GCA_001630605.1). Classification (NCBI taxonomy): domain Eukaryota; kingdom Fungi; phylum Ascomycota; class Leotiomycetes; order Thelebolales; family Thelebolaceae; genus Pseudogymnoascus; species Pseudogymnoascus pannorum. The sequence continues at coordinate 30,445 of LNAS01000245.1, read as the reverse complement.
GTATCGGCGAACTACTAATCGAGGGCCCGACCCTGGCCCGTGGCTATCTGAATGATGCAGACCGGACGGGAAAAGCATTCGTCCAAAATCCCAAGCTGGTATCCCAGAGCGTAGACAACGAAAGGCAAAGCACAAACGGATGTGTAACAAACGGCCATGCTGACGGCTATGCTAACGGCAATATCTATGGAAAGTTGGCAAATGGCTCAGCATCTAGGGCAGCTAGGGGACGGATGTATAAGACAGGGGATTTAGTCCGTTACGATTGCTCAGGAAATGCAGATGGCGCAATACTCTTTGTTGGGCGGAAGGATACGCAGGTTAAAATTCGTGGGCAGCGAATGGAACTTGGAGATATCGAGCACCACTTGAAATCACACCTAAAAATAATACAACACATCGCCATTGAGCAGGTCGATCTGGAAAATCGCAACAATCGCTATCTAGCAGCATTTTTCTCGTTTGGTAGCCCAACTCTGCCACAGCTTGGGGAAGGGGAAACCCCAACAATACCCATGTCGAGCGATCTAAAAGCCTTAATTGTCGCTGCCGAAGCAAAGCTTTCCGAAGCTCTGCCCACGTATATGATTCCGACTTTGTACGTACCACTCTCAAGGATGCCTCTTCTATCCTCAGGAAAAACACATCGAAGAAAACTCCACGAGATCGCCGCTCAATTATCAGAAAGTGAGATTAGCCAATACTCTCTAGCAGACGAAAACAAGACTCCTCCTTCCACAGAGAGGGAGGTGATATTAGCTAGACTTTGGGCACGTGTCCTTAATATGGGTCAGGAAATGGTAATTGGTATTGATGACAGCTTTTTCAGGCTTGGCGGAGATTCAATTGGCGCCATGCGCTTGACAACTCTCGCCCGTGAGAATGAGATCTTGCTCACCGTGGCCGATATTTTTAAAAATCCTCGACTTGAGGATATGGCTGCAAACAGTGTATTGTTGACAAGGAGCCAAGACTTTCGAATGGAATCCTTTATGCTACTTCAAGGCCCTCTCAATGCGGATAGGATATTGAAACGGATAGAAGAACAGTACCACATCCAGAAAGGTGCTATCGAAGACGCATTTCCAGTAACGCCTCTTCAAGAGGGACTTATGTCTCTGTCAATCAAGCAACCGGGATCCTACATGAGTCAGATAACTCTGAGCTTACGGCCAGATGTGGATATCAACCATTTCATGGAGGCATGGCAAGTTACGGCGGAGAGAAATTCCGTTTTAAGATCGCGACTGGCATACGCAGATTTCCAAACTGTCCAATTTGTCGTAAAAGAACACATCGACTGGAAAACCGGCACAGATTTAGAAGCCTACTTAGTCAACGACAAGAGAGTCAAGATGGGACTTGGCAAGCCATTAACTCGATTTGCAATTATCGATACAGGTGATGATGAGAGATACTTTGTTTTGACAGCACACCACTCGCTTTACGACGGCTGGTCTTTGATGCTGGTGATGGAAGAGCTCGACCACTTGTTTCAAAGTGATCAGCCGAGGCCAGCTGCTCCCCCATATGCCACATTTATTGAACACCTGCGGAACATTGATCTAGATGCAGCGAGATCTTTTTGGCAGGCCCAGTTCTCTGATAAAGTTCTAGCCACCTTCCCTGATCCGAGATTAGTCACCCAAGCCACCGCAGAAACATCTATTGTAAAGCTCACGGGACTAACCAGGCCAGGTGGTTCAGATATCACTTTGTCCACGGTAATGAGAGCAGCCTGGGCTCTCATAACAGCCAGGCACGCTAATACCAACGATGTCTTCTTTGGAGCAACCCTGATGGGCCGAAACGCTTCATTACCAAATATTGAAAGAATTACTGGACCTACCATCACCACAATTCCTGTTTGCGTGTCGATTAGTGAATCTAAAACAATTAATGAATTCTTGCGCCAAGTTCAAGATCAAGCAACAGAGATGATTCCGTTTGAGCATACCGGACTTCAAAACATCAAACGATTTGGATCAGAGGCAGAGGAAGCGTGCAATTTCCAAAATCTTCTCGTTATTCAGCCAGATGGATCTGAAGATATTAACAGTAACCTGTGGAAAGAAACAGCCCTGTTTGCAAAAGGAGAAATGGTTACACTCACTTACGCCTTGATTGTTGAGTGCCGACTTTACAAGGATAAAGTCAAGATCACAGCTCAATACCGAGACAATGTAATACCTACCAAGCAGATGCATCGACTGGTTAATCAATTCGTACAAGTTATGCACCAACTCAACAATGTGGCAGCTTCAAATACCCAAACGGTCAACAATATTTCGATGATTAGCGAGAGTGATATGGACGAAATTCTGAGTTGGAATAAGGAGACATTACAGATTTCCAATTCGGAAGATTGCATCCATCGCATTATTGCGCAACAAGCAATCAAGCGCCCTCAGGCGCAGGCCGTCAGCGCTTGGGACGAGAGCTTTACTTACTCCCAACTCACCAATCTATCGAACAAACTATCCCACCATTTGAAAGCACTCGGCCTAGGTCCAAACCAGTTTGTTCCACTATGCTTTAACAAGTCAGCTTGGGCCATAGTAGCTATTTTGGCTGTCTTGAAATCTGGTGCTGCGTACGTACCACTGGATCCCAAATATCCAAAGAAACGACGAGACCACATTCTTCAAGAAGTTTCGGCAAAGATTATTCTTTTAGAACCCCAACACAGGAACCTTTTCGATTCTTTGGCATACTATATTCAGGAAGTTGATCGAGAATCCGTGGAGAGTCTCCCGGACCAAGATGCGGGAGAATTTGATTCTGGAAATCCGAACGATGCGGCATTCCTTGTCTTTAGTAAGTTCAATCCCTCTCTTTTCTTATATCTCAGCATAAATTCTAACAAAATATAGCCTCTGGTTCCACTGGCACTCCTAAAGCCATCTGCATGGAGCATCAAGCATTTTGTAATAGCTCACGGGAGCATTCAAAAGCTTTGGGTATCAACACAGAGTCCAGGGTTATGCAGTTTGCGGCATACACCTACGATGTCAGCATGGGAGAGATTCTTACAACACTCATGCAAGGTGGATGTGTATGTGTTCCGTCAGAAGAGGATCGGATGAGCAGACTGGCTGCTTCGATTAATACTCTTCGAGTTAACTGGTTGTTCTTGACCCCGACGGTAGCTCACTTCATTGAGCCAAGAGATGTTCCCGGGTTGAAAGTTCTGGTTCTTGGGGGAGAGCACGCAACAGCGGAAAACATAAGAATGTGGTCACAAAAGGTGAACCTTATCAACAGCTACGGTCCAGCTGAGTGTGCCATATGGTGTGCCTGTTCGCCAAACGTTGACATAGATGCCGACCCAGCGAGCATTGGAAAACCCGTTGGTGCAACTCTTTGGATCACCGACGCAGCTGATCCAAACAAACTGGCTCCTATCGGTTGCATTGGAGAACTTGTTGTTGAGGGTCAAACGCTCGCTCGCTCGTATCTGAATAATGCTGCAAAGACGTCAGCGGCTTTCATAGAGAACCCGAAGTGGTGTAATGACGGGTCCGGAAAACGAAGACGAATGTATAGGACAGGAGATCTTGTGCGATATGGTCCCGACGGAAGTATACTCTTTGCAGGTCGTGTAGATACGCAAGTAAAAATCCACGGTCAGAGGGTCGAGCTGGGCGAGATCGAATATCATCTCAAGACAAACAGTCCTCCCACCTGGTTCTCCGCCGTGGAGATACTGCGCTTCCCTGGGAGCAATAGAGATGCCATTGTATGCGCATTTATACAAGTGGCGGAGAGCTCAAGTGAAGATTTAATTTCAGGCGAAACTGCTCTTCCCTTGACGGACGCCTTAAACAACACACTGAACCAACTACGGTCCGAACTGGAGGAAGCTTTACCTCCACATATGGTTCCGGCGGCATATGTTCCAATGCACCGTATACCTCTCACGGCTGGTGGGAAAGTAGATAGGATTGTTTTAAGAAAACTGGGAGAAAGCTTGACTAATAATCAGCTACTTCGATATATGCTGGTTAGGCAAGGGGTCTTGCGATTTCCATCAACCGATTCGGAGAAGACTCTGCGGAAGCTATGGGCGAAGGTGCTAAACTTGGAAACTAGCATTGACACAATCGGTCTGGACTCCAATTTCCTACGGATTGGAGGCGATTCGATTGCTGCAATGAGACTCTCGGCAGCTGCAAGAGACCACGGACTGCTGCTGACGGTGAAGACAATCTTTACTTCGCCAAAGTTGGAAGACATGAGCAAGTCGACTACTCCCCTGTCATTATCTCAGTCTACAACGCCATATTCTCCGTATTCGTCACTAAAAGTCAAGGATACCACCACGTTCCTCGAGAAGATCATATATCCTGAATTTCCTGAGATTGCCGGCATTGCGGAAAAGATTGCAGATGTACTTCCTGCGACCGACTACCAACGCTGGACACTAGGGTGCGGCCAACTTAAAACTGGCGGATATAATAACTCCTTCATTTTTTACTTGAAAGGCCCAGTTGATGTGCAACGATTGCAGCTTGCCTGTCAAGAGCTCGTTAACCGTCATACGATCTTGCGCACAGTTTTCGTTGCTCGTAAACACCAACTTTACCAGATCGTGTTGAAGCAGGTTGACGCAGACTTCATACACTATGACATCTCAGGCACTTCGAAAATTCCGGGATCAATTTTGGAAAGTGATATTCAGAGACCTGTTGACATCAACCGCTCAAATGTTCGATTTATTCTAGTAAAACATGGCCTGGATGAGTTCCATCTTCTGATGCGAGCTTCTCACTCTCAATACGACGGCATATCACTGCCGATAATAGTAAGAGACTTGAAGGACACTTACTTAGGGCACGACTTGTCTTCAAGTTTGCCATATTCCAGCTTTGTGCATGGCTCATCACAAGTCATGAGGGACTTTGATGCTGAAACCTTTTGGCGAAAAGAATTGGAGGGTTCGGTAATGACCAATATTCTATCGCATTCACAGCCGACATATCGCAATCCGGTCAACTCGTCACTGAAGAAGCTTGTTGCGGTCAGTGCTGCCCCTCTTGATGGTATCACTTTTGCCACTATCGTGAAAACTGCATGGTCATTGGTCCTGTCGCAATACTCTGGCGTATCAGATGTGGTGTTTGGACAGATATCCACGGGGCGAAATGGCCCAATCCAAGGCATCGATGAGATAGTTGGGCCTTGTATGAACCTTCTTCCCGTGAGGGCTAAACTTTGGGCAACGAAGACATTGAAAGACCTGCTTTGGCAAGTTCAAGGTCAACACCTAGATATGTCGCCATATGAATCTCTCGGTTTCCAGCACATCATCGACAACTGTACGGAGTGGCCCAAATGGACGCGATTCAGCTCCATACTTCAGCACACGAACTTCAACGTCGGCATGAATGACGTTGACGCATGGAATAACGTGCAAATGACATTGGGAAACTTTACTCCAGATCATGACGTGTCTGATGTGTGGATTTGGACCGGTCCATCCACCGATGGCTTTTTGGTTGATTTCACCTACTCGAGTGAAGCGATATCGGAATCTACGGCCCAGACAATGCTCGACAACCTCTGCAACATCATTATGGTAATCTCAAAAACCCCCGAGGCTCCTATCTCGGCCGTATTCTTCGAACCTGAAATTAAGCTTCCAACGGAGCTTCCGGGACAGGCTGCTGGTCACTCAGACAATACTCACCATTCAGAATATAATTTTGGAGGGCAGTTAGAATCACTCGTGGAAAAGGCATGGGGCAAGGTTTATGGCGACGAATTCGATGACTTACCTCTCAGTGTCACTATAGATATTCCCTGGTTTGAACTACGTGGCGACTTGGTTGCTGCCGCACAGTTGTCGATGGCATATAGAGCTCTTCAGGCCCATGTTACGCCCGAGGACATAATCGACAATCCTTCAATGCGTCTACAGGCGGCAATGCTTCGTTCGAGGGCTTGGCCTATTATTAAATAGGCTCATGAGGATTTCGATGATAACCTCGGCACATTGCCATCTATTTCAGAATTACGACAATCCTCGTCTTCTGGTCTTTTTTATTTATCCATATGGTTCGCTATGAAGGCATGTTTCCATTGACCCTCTATGAAATAACTTGGAGAAAAAAGAAATAATAAATCATATATAACGTTAAAAGGTGTTCATAACCTATCCTACTCCTATATAGGCTTTAACCCTTCCTTAAATACGAGGATAGATATGTTCTCTGTTAAGTGTCCTAGTATGATAATTCCGTTCCAAATAGCCATATGTTCCGGTTAATATTCATGAGGAAGCTAGAGAATTTTCTCCTTCCCTTCTATTACCTAATCATCTAATATAAATAAACCCGGCTCTACCTTATTATCATATAAGAAGGCTTCTAGCATGAGAAATTTCGAATGGCCCTCGAGTATCTATAGCACTATGCCTATAATGGCATCCTAGAGTCGTGTTTGATCACCTCACCTAGCTACCACCCAGTTGCCATCTGGCAAGAAGGAAACTAATGAGACTGACTCCGAATACTACTCAAGTGTCTATAGCACTATGGCGTTCAGGCCGTCCCAGATCCGTACTATTTGATCCTGTGACCCAGACGCCACATGCTTGCCGTCTGGCGAGAAGGCTACTACTATGACTACGTTTGAATGGCCCTTGAGTGTCTGCAGTGCTACGCCTGTCATAATGTCCCAGAACCGTACTATGTGATCATTTGACGAAGACGCCACCCGCTTGCCGTCTGGCGAGAAGGCTACTATTAAGACTGGTTTTGAATGGCCCTCAAGCATATGCAGAGCTGCGCCCGTCACGGCGTCCCATAGCCATGATGGGCTAAGGACTGATGATGCTGAGCGACAGACTCTTGGGTCCTTCAGGACAGTCTACCATAGCTACGGCTTAATAAAACAGGCCTGTTGGAATTATACGGCCCTCGCAACCTGTATAGCCCCTTGATATGTGAGGGCACTTCATTTGGTTCCAAACACAACTTGGTTGTCGGTATTCAAAAGGTAGCCAGAGAATTCTTGTCCCGCCTTCTACTATCCATTGTTTGAGTCGCATAGAGTATTCACCTGCCGTCCGTCCGAAGAGAAGGCGGTTGCGTTGGCCGAGCCTGTATGGCCCTCGACCGTCTGCAGCGCCGCTCCGATGTTGGCGCCCCAGAGCCGGACTTTCTCGTCACCAGAGCAAGAGATAACCTGCTTGCCGTGCGGCAACAAGGTCACTAAACTGACTGAGCCTGTATGGCTCTCGAGCGTGTGTAGCGCCGTTCATGTGTAGAGACCCAGAGCCGGACTGTCCTGTCACCAAAGCAAGAGACAATTTGCTTGCCGTCCAGCGAGAAGGCTGCTCAGTAGATTGAGTCCATATGGCTCTCGAGGGTGTGCAGCGCCGCTCCTGCTCGGGAAATGTGGGTGAGTATCGAATAATGGATGGATGATGAGGAGGTGGGATAGGGTAGATATGTTGAATACGTGTTTATCATGCCTGTCTAGTCACTGTAGCCTATAGGCGCTATAGAACACAGCTGTCGATCACCTTCTTGAATTATGTCCTCATCAACGCGTTTGCCTACATAATCAGACAATAACTAATTTTTGCTTATAAGGAATAGATACTGAGCCTCGAGCTGTCGCCGCACATCGAACCTCCCCCACCGGCACAAGCCATTATACAGCCCGATACAATAGACGCAGTGGCCTTGATCTGATCATCGCAGAAACACTGGAACCCATACTCCACGCCGGAATGGACGAATCCCTTTGACCGACACACATTCCTGCACAAATTAGGCGTCATTAGCATTGTCTTGTTTCAACAACCACCTGATATTGTAGCATCCTGTCGGTCACACTGTCCGCATAGCAACCCATTGGTCGCGACTGCGGTTTCATCACCACGTTCACTCCATCTAAGCCTCCACACATCTGACTCGCATTTCTAGTACATGGCGACGTATACTTGCCCGTCGCCGGGCTGCCGTATATCGCATTATCGCACTAGCATTGATGCGCGTACTCGACGCCCGAGTACACGAACCCCGCCATATCGCAGGCCTGATGGCAGATCTCACGCGTGAGGATAGAATTCTAGTTTGGGATGATGATCTACGTCCGCAGAGTGCGTGAGGTGATAGCATCATTGAAGCAGACAAGGTCGGCGTAGTTGTCGTTCCAGTAGATGTTGAGCCTGTCATCTCTGCCGCATTTGAGAGTTGGCTCGCCAGGGCAGGTGGCTGTGCGGCCTGAAGTTGCGGGTCCATGATTGTTGCGGCTGGTGCTGTCACACCAGCATTAGCGCGCGTACTCAAGGCCCACATACTTGTACCCCGCAGCTGCGTATGCATCTTGGCACACGACGCTGTTTTTATAGTAGAAAGTACTTCCTTGAAAAGAGTTGAGATTGTTATAAATGGTAGACTACGAAAAGTGAAAGTGGTAGGGAGTCACCCATACTCACCTACGCTTACCCTCGCTCACCCTTGCTTACCTGGCCATGGCCATCTAAAGTCGCGGTGCATCGCGTCCATCGCGTCTTAATACGAAACCGACATCTTCTGTTATTAACATGATCGCTATCACGTAGCTGAGGGGGATAACCGGATTATCATGAGAGCATCAAAAACTTGAGGCGGCGACGCTCTCCCACTAGGCCGGGATGTCACCCCGAAGTAAAAAGCAAGTGGTTGCTTGAGATCGGCGGATTAGTAGTTGGGTGGGTGACCACCAGCGAATACCCACTGTTCAATGTTTTTTTTTTTTTTTTTGCTTACCTATCGTTTAGGTAATTATTTTAATTGTGTTAATAAATAGGCATAGCATGAAATCTAAGGCCCTTGCCGCGGTGATCTTAGGGCGAAGCAAGTGAGCGGGGTGAGGCGACGCAACAACTTTGTGTTGCGATAGAGTTGATGATGTAATTTACCACTGTAGAAGGAGGAAGCCTACCATCTAGTTTAGGCTTGTTAGATGACCAAGTATATTGTACGATGTGAAGCAGCCTTCACATTGCAACTCCTTGCTTACTCTGGAAGCATAAAAAAGTTGCCTTCACATCGTAGCCCTAGAGTGCCTTTCAATTTATATACTACTCAAGATTCAGTCAGGAGTGGCCGATGTATCTTGGGTAGGGGCAGAAAAAGCTATCACCATAACCCCCCATTGTCCTTTCATCTTAATATTATACCCTTGACTCTTCTGTTCCCCTGTCAAAATAGTCACTGATATCTAACTCTGGGGCCAATCCCTGTTGCAGCCTTTTGTAACAGTCTTATTATGGGTTGTTTCTGTCCCAGTCTGGACTTAAGAGGCGATGACACCGGGTCACCTTTGAGCCGCGACTCTCCCTCTATACAAAAACGTACGGCCTTTAGTCTTCAGCTTGAGATAGACCAGACACAGTGAGTAAACCTTCCATTGAAATTCTATGGGATTAGCATACAGAGCTAACGCTAATTGTAGTGCTTGGTGGTTTTCATCCACCGTTATTCCTCTTATAGCAGCATTCGTAGGGCCGATAGCCAACGTTTTATCAATCGCTGCGCTGGTGACATATTGGAGGGTCAATTATTCACCAGCCGCTCCTGGAAATGATGAGGACTCTATTGGGTTCCCAGATCCACCATGGTTCGTTTGTTGAAGATACGCTGGCAGATGAGTCACATACTGAAATTATGCAGGTGCATTGCACTTAAATCTATTTCACTAGCCTGTGGCATTGCAGGTAATATTTTCCTACTTCTCAACTTTACCAAGCGGATTCGATATATCGTGGCGTTGCCAATAACAATAATTTTATGGTATTTTGCAGCGGCCATCGTGAGTAACTCAATCTAAATGAAGAGTGGAGTTGATAACCTAAACTCCTTGATAGCTCACGGGCATCATCATTGCCATGAACAAATATATACCTCCGCATCGGCCTAGCCAGGCATATTCCCAGGGTTTCTGGGACGCTATAATCGGGGCTGTATTATACACCATTGGTTCAATAATACTCATGGTGAATATACTAGGGTTCTTCCTCGGTCACTATCCGCAATATTTCAATCTTACGGATGAGCAATGCGGAATGATCTTTCAAACTATGATGCTTTGTCTATGGCTTTCAGGCGGTGCCGGAGTCTTCCATAAGTTATGTGGGTGGTCGTACGTGAATGCCCTATATTTTTGCGACGGGACTATTCTTACAGTTGGATTCGGAGATTTCACACCAGGAACTAAAGCTGGCAGAGGCTTAATATTCCCATATGCAGCTGGCGGTATCATAATCCTAGGATTACTAGTCAGTAGCATTCAAAATTTTGTCAAGGAGTTGGGTCATGATGTTGTCAGGGGTCATATGGTGAGGCATCTTAACGACATCAAGATTCCCAAGACAAAACAAGATCGAAAGGATAGCCACGATGTTCCAGCCCCTGATGTGACTTTCGGTGTCAATCCGATTACCTCTACTAAGAATTCTTCTGGAGCTGAATATGGAAGGGACCTTTCTATGAGTATTGGTGGCAGTTTAGTTCGTTCACTAGAGCAAAGGGATCGATTCGATGCCCTTCGCGCAATCCAGGAAAGAACTAGACAATTCACACGCTACAGTGCTCTGGCGCTCTCGGCAATTGCATTTTGTATTATCTGGTTTATTGGTGCTCTTGTATTTTGGCGGGTGGAGCAGTCGCAGCAACATTGGTCGTACTCCAATGCACTTTACTTCTGTTATATCTCACTGACTACCATTGGCTACGGAGACTTAACCCCCACAAGCAATTCAGGCAAACCGTTTTTTATTATCTGGAGTTTAGTCGCTGTTCCGACAATGACCATCCTAATCTCCAATATGGGCGACACTATTATTGCTAGCTACAAGCGTGGGACTCTTATATTCGCGGCCTGGACTATCCTGAAAGAGCCGAGACGTCGGCGTCGTCTTTTGGATAGAGAGTCTTGCGTAATCCTAGGTGCAAGCGGGAAATCTGCACACCGCGCTCAGAAGCCAGAAACCAAGTGTACGGGTGCCCGGCCTAGAATGGATGAAATTGGTCCAGCAACTCTTCAGTCTTCAGTGACAGGTGGTTTTGATAAGCACAATTTAGCCGTGAGGTTGGCAAAGGCTATCCAGAAAACATCACTTGACCTAAAGGCTGTTCCGCCTAAGAGATATAACTTCGACGAATGGATTGAGTATAGCACGCTCCTTAGGTTCACCTTTAACTCCGAGGAAGAATTTCAACGGGAGGGAGTTCTAGAATGGGTTAAGTTAGCAGAATGTAAGGAGAGCGAATGGCTGTTAGGTCGACTGACAGAGAGCCTAATTAGATACCTCAAAACGCAACGCTCTGATATTTTGAATGAGACGAGAAGTAAAGGTCTAAGGGATCCAATACCCGGAGAATTGAATTTCGAGAACAGTCATTACGTTTAACCATAGGGAATAGGCATCTAAGGGTAGCTACAGAGGTGGTAAACGAAAATGAAGGGTTTAATCGTACTGTAAATTAGGGGGTATATGGTAAATTGGGGAGGTCTAAAGAATAGCACAGATTAATGCACTTCATGTCATAACGGTCATTTAAATATTAAGTATGTTCAATTTCTTCATCAGTATAAGTAGACTCCATCCTGATTGAATCTCCCTTGCGCAACCAAGTTGCTTAAACAGGCTTTCATCCGTTCCACCATTGCCTCTGCAAACCCATTTCCTAGCGGCGGTTCAGGCTTACTTGGATCCTGCCTAAGCCATGGCACATTGCTTCTCCCCTTACAAGCCTCCCTCATTTCTGCAAAGTTCGCATCGTCGTACATCCTTCCGAGTATCACTGCTACTGGCGCTTTTGAGTAATTCTTGGTACCAAGGTTATGTTGGTCGCTTGGTGATAGAATTTCACCTCGAAGAAGCATGGGTATATCAAGTGCTCCAGCAGCAGCAGAGAAGATGACGTGAATTACTATATCGAAAGTCAGATCAAGTAGATGGGTAGCAAATATAAGAACCGCACCTTCATACTCTGGTTGGAAATTGTCTATACATTCTGTAGCCATAGTAGATGACTTGACACAGAGGATTATAGGCATAGGGTCAGGCATAGTGTGGAGTAAGCCTGATGATAAGAGAATAAAAAATTTAGTGTAGGTCAGTGACAAGGATTCTCTTGGGGCTTCTAAATGTGCAGGCAAGTTGAAGTGTTTAGTGTGGCCCACAAGGCAAGTTCGTCAAAGTGCGGGGTCGAAATATTATTAGAAATCAGCTCTTATATATTATTATAGACGGCCGTAAAGAGGCTTAGTTGTTGATGCTGTTGCTTCCAACAAAGTGTTTTGCTATTGACTTGAGGAAATTTAATCCATTACACAGCATTTTTAATTCGGCGTGATGGGCTAGTTGTCTACTTATGTTACGTCACTGCACAAGTGATATGTCTCCCTCACTAAACCCACTGAACTGTCCGCAAGTCTGGACAATATTGCAACACTAAAAATGTAAATCCACATCCGTGTGCGCGTATAACCATTTATTTTTCCAACAATGTATGGTCCCCCATCGAAGACGAACCCATATGGTCGTCATACGTTGCGCAAGTCCAAAGTCTGGGTTATACCGTAAGTAACGCTAAAAATGTGAATCTACGCCCATGTGTGCGTATAACCCTTTAGTTGTCCAACAAAGTTCTTCGACCAAGAGACGTATAGGGTCTCGACCTTCGATCGATCTTTGATCGAGACACTACTCGTATACATCCGCGTCCGCGGCTGAATAGTGGCGCACTTGCTAAACTTGACGCATCACGTCACAACTTACATGGCGAATACGCAGAGTTACACAAACCTCTTGTCTTGTGCCATTCATACAACCTTGTATGCTGATGTAAGTAAGGTTAAATACCGAGAACAGACATTATGGCACTGTGTACTCGCTAGTATATATAATAAAAATGAGTACGTTGTTTAGATAACATATTCTAATTTTCTCGTTTCGCATTGGCTCCATTTCAAGCCTACGATGAAGGTCCAATTCATTTTCACGTCCTTGGCGACCCTGAGCTTGTGTAATGGTAAGAAACTCGGGATATTGGGATGACATCGCTTATTTTATACAGTGGCACTGGCAAATATTCGAAACCTTGTTGAAGAATATTTTTCTGCGGATCCTGCATGTGCCATATCCGCAGCAGAAAAACGAGCAGCACCAGATTCACCCTCGGGAAATTATGCTCCAGCCCCTGTCGATTGTCCAAATACTCCTTTGACAATCCGAGAAGCAAGCTCATTATCAGAAAATGAGACGGCATGGCTAGAAGTGAGAAGAAATAATACGATAGAGCCGATGAGCTCCTTTCTTTCTCGTGCGAACATTTCCGGTTTTGATGCTGTATCGTATATCCGAGGTGTTAGCAATAATGTCTCCAATCTACCGAATGTGGCTATTGCTATATCTGGTGGAGGATATAGAGCACTGATGAATGGTGCTGGGTTCCTCTCAGCTGCGGACAATCGAACCGAGAATTCAACAACTGTTGGCCAAATTGGCGGCCTGCTTCAATCATCAACATACCTCTCCGGGCTGTCAGGCGGCGGCTGGCTCGTTGGATCTATATTTGCTAATAACTTTACCACCGTGGTTGCTCTACGTGACGGTAGCGCAGGCTCTTCCGTGTGGGAGTTTGGTAATTCTATCCTTCAGGGACCCGCGGAAAATGGCAGTTCCATTCTGGACAAGGCCGACTATTACAAAAACATAGTTGATGAAGTGGAAAACAAGCAAAAGGCTGGCTTTAATGCTTCTATCACGGATTACTATGGTCGTGCAATATCATATCAGCTTGTCAATGCCACCGATGGTGGACCAGCTTACACTTTCTCGTCTATTGCGACAGAAGGGAACTTCGTCACTGGAGACACACCCTTTCCAATTCTAGTCGCAGACGAACGAGCTCCCGGGACTTCTGTTATATCTTTAAATTCCACAGTCTTCGAATTCAATCCATTTGAGATAGGTTCTTGGGACCCAACCACATACGGATTTGCACCGACTAGGTTCGTTGGAACGAACTTTTCTGCTGGCGTTGTTCTCAAGAACGAGAGTTGTATAAGAGGGTTTGATCAGATCGGTTATGTCATGGGCACATCGTCATCATTATTTAACCAATTTATCCTTCAACTAAATTCCACTGGTCTTTCCGGAGTCCTACTCAATGCCGCTCAGCTGGCGCTTTCGAATTTTAACGAGTCGGAGAACGATATCGCTCCATATCAGCCAAATCCATTCTACCACTTCAACAATGACACAAATAGAAACGCTTTCAGCAAACAGCTTACACTTGTGGATGGCGGTGAGGATCTTCAGAATATTCCCCTGTCACCACTGATCCAGCCACCCCGAGCTGTCGATGTCATCTTCGCCGTAGACGCAAGTGCGGACACCACTTACGGATGGCCTAATGGGACATCTCTCGTGGCAACTTATCAGCGTTCATTGAATAGTATGATTGAGAACGGGACATCATTCCCTACGATTCCAGACCAAAACACCTTCGTCAACCAAGGGTTCAACAAACGTCCCACGTTCTTCGGCTGCGATGTCAAGAACACCACGAGCCCTGCCCCATTGATTGTCTATCTACCAAACGCACCATACACCACGTTCTCTAACATCTCAACCTTTGATCTATCAATCAACAATACCCAACGGAACTCCATCATTCAAAATGGCTATGACGTCGCGACAATGGGTAACGGAACGTTGGACAGTCAATGGCACGCCTGTGTTGCCTGTGCGGTGCTTAGCCGAAGTTTCACCAGGACGGATACTCCAGTGCCAGCAGCTTGCACTGAGTGTTTCAACCGCTACTGCTGGAATGGAAGCCTCGACTCTACAGCGCCTTCTTCGAACTATACTCCTACTTTATTATTGCAGGAGGCTTCGATGTCAAGTGGCGCAAGTCCCATGCTGCGCAATTTCTCTGTTATGTTTATTACAGCTGTGATTACTGTCACACTACTTGTCTAAAATAGTACTGTGACCTTATCATTTGGGGACTTCTCTCTATTTCCTTCTCAGTATAATTTTGCGTACTTAGGGCGCACCTAACGGATAGACGCCACTCACCGAGAACAGCAAAATATTCCTCAAACATTTGAGAATGTCGTATTTTTTCAAGAGTCATAGTTATGATGTCCTAATTACTGCTCCTCAACGCATTAGTCACAGCTAATATAAAGCAGCAGGCCTTCAGCGGTTTTAGGAACCCCTACCATAAGGCTGTCAGTAATAATAATAATAATAATAATAATAATAATTCAATTCCGGGGAAGCTACAAGTTTCAAAGGACACAATGGTGAGAAATCTAAGTGGTTCTCGATGTAGTGCATGTTCCTGGAGCCTTTTCTCAGCTCTGATTGTTTGAGTATGTGCGGCACCTAGCATACAAATTAGACTAGCTGTGATTCGAGTCGTTGTAATTTTTTTTTAAAGATCTCTTACGTAGGTCAGTAAAGGGTAGGGAGAGGCAACGTCTCATCTTACGATTTCATCTTACGATTTGCTTATTTTTTAGCTTGCACGAGTTATGAATACCTTGCTCACCCACCCACCTAGCTCACCTGTGCATCCGACTTCGCGGTGCAACGCGTCGTTAAAGAATTGATCGACTTCGGGTAGTCGAGGTAGTCGAGGTGTATCTCAAAATAAGGGTAAGGGCGACGAGGCTCATCCGGTAGGCCGGATGGCACCGATTTAACTATTATCTAGACGTTTGTATGAGATGGGTGGATTAGACGGGGCGGTAGACTGTGTTACCAGACTGAAGAAAGGGGATGAATTCCCTGAGGGAGGTGGCGCCGGGGTGGACGGGGAAGACTGGGTGGGGATGGTCGGACAGCAGGCGAGTTTGATTGATCGCGGGGGAGAGATGTTTGCGAAGACGGATGAGGGCTTTTTGAGTAGGTATATTGAGGCTATTATGGGGTATCTGTATACTGTGTAAGGTAATAGAAGGGAAACGCGGGGGGTGCTTATTTTCACTTTGGATTTCCTCGTTGGCCGGGGAATGGTATTTCAATGTAATTCGCATACCTTTAGGCCCGGCCATGCAGATGCATCTATTGCCAGAGCCATTTCAATCACATGGCGTTCAATCACTCGCCTTATATCTTACCCTATACGCCTCCATCCTCTCAACATCCTCCTCACTCCCCTTCCCCCTCAACAACTCAATCAAATCCCCCAACGTCGCAATACTCGCCGTCTTCACCCCGAACTCCCCCCTAATCTGTCCCATCGCGCTCCCCCTCGCCTCCCCCTCATCAATCCCCTCCTTTTCCTTTGGCCCGGGCATCTTCTCTTCCCTATCAAGTGCAACTGCGAATCCGACGACTGTTCCGCCTTCCCTGGCGACTTTGACAAGGGTATCGCGCATCGCAGTGCCGGCAGTAATAACATCATCGATTACGAGAACATTCTTTCCCTTTAACGGGGCACCGACGATTGATCCTCCCTCGCCGTGGTCCTTGACCTCCTTACGGTCAAAGCTATAAGACACATTCGCCCAGGTCTCTGGGTCGAAGCGGTGGAGTTCGAGGAGTGTAGCGCAGGCGAGTGGGATGCCCTTGTATGCGGGCCCGAAGATGACGTCGGGCTTTGGGACGGAGGGGTTGGCGGCTAGGAAGGAGATAATAGTATGTGCATAGGCTTGTGCGATAGCGGAGAGGAGGGGCGCAGAGTGGAAGGAACCGGCGTTGAAGAAGTAGGGGGATTCTGTGTGATAGGGGAGTTAGGTAATGCCACGCGGAAGTGAGGGGTTGGTTGTACGGCGTATGGGGAGAGGAGAGACGTACGGCGTCCGGATTTGAGGGTGTAGGTGCCGAAGGTAAGGACGTTGGCGGAGAGGCAGGACTCAAGGAAGGCGGTTTTATAGGCGGGGATAGCGGGGGCTGAGGCGGCCATTGTGGAGGAGTAGAGATGAATTATCGGAGTAAGTTTTGTATGAAGGAATGGCGGTACTTGGACTGCTAAACCAGCAGATGTATGTTGCTATTGACTTTGCCTTATTTTTTAAAGTTTCGGAATATACACTTATCTTCACCCCACTATGTGCGGCCGCTAGCAAAGGCGGGGTTAGATAAGCATTATGGTGGGCGGGTAGTTGCTGATAAGCGGCCGATAACAGGAGCACACATGAGAATGTGATTGTTATGTTACCTAAATTTAGTCTTCTTTCGTGGAAGGATCTTGAGCTACATCAAGATGTTTATGGATTTTGTGCTCTGTTTTAATGCAAGTATCCATAGATAAATAAGAGCCTAGTCTATTAACCGTTCTCGCGTATGCCGGTCGTAATATCTGGCCCTGGCTTCATTTGCCGCCGTCGTGGCTAGTTTCCACCAATGGCTGAGCTCCTAGAAAAGGGGAAAATCGGCATTTAGTTTTTACGGATATAGTATATATTTAAGTTGCCTGGAGGGGTTGTCCGGTGGGTTGTAAATTGTGTGGGGTAATAGTACCTTCCAAAATAAATACCAGAATCCGACATAATGCACCAATTGGCTTTGGAGTTTTTTTTGGCTAAAGTGTTGGCTTGATATTTGAGTTGCTCTAGAAAGGAGCTAACTGAATCGTGCATGATTTTCCACTTACGAGGGGTTAGAATAGAGGGGAAAAATATAATGCATATAAAGGCTATACCCCAACCACAATCATGATGCTCTTCTCTTTACCCTGTGGCATTCCTGCTTGCTCCACTTCAGCATGATTTACAATCCGTTTCAGACCATTTTTATGACAGTTGGGCTTAACGCCCTGACTGCCGCTAGCCACGCAGTCCCACCTGTTACAACTGAAGAAGGTGTATCTGCCTATGCCTTCGATATCAGCCAGGTTACATTGACCAGTGGCCGGTGGCTGGATAACCAGCAAAGGACGGAGTCTTATCTGAAAGACATTGATATTGAACGGCTGCTTTATAACTATCGAGCCAACCACAATCTTTCTACAAACGGCGCCGCATCCAATGGGGGATGGGATGCGCCAGACTTTCCCTTCCGAACTCATATGCAAGGGCATTTCCTCACAGCCTGGTCGCAGTGCTATGCCGTCAATGGTGACATCTCATGCAGAGAGAGGGCCATAGACTTTGTAGCAGAGCTCGCCAAATGTCAGGCAAACAACGACGTGGCAGGCTTCACCGCAGGATACTTGTCCGGGTTCCCAGAATCTGAATTTAAAGCCCTCGAGGCAGGTACTCTCACCAATGGCAATGTCCCGTACTATGTCGTCCACAAATTAATGGCCGGATTATTGGATGTGTGGCGACATCTTGGCGATTCTACAGCTCGAGATGTCCTTCTGTCGTTGGCTGGCTGGGTGGACACACGCACGAGTAAACTGAGCTCCACCCAGATGCAAAACATGCTCGCAACTGAGTTTGGTGGTATGAACGAAGTCTTCGCGGATATTTACCACCAGACGGGCATTACACAGTGGCTCACGGTAGCTCAGCGGTTTGATCATGCCGCTGTCTTTGACCCTCTCGCCTCAAACCAAGACAGCCTGGATGGCCTGCACGCAAATACGCAGGTACCTAAGTGGATCGGGGCTGCGCGGGAGTTCAAGGCCACTGGGACGACGCGGTATCGAGACATTGCGCAAAATGCATGGGACATGACAGTTAACACGCATTCCTACGCCATTGGTGGAAACAGCCAAGCAGAGCACTTCCATGCTCCTAAAGCCATTGCTGAATACCTGAATGAGGACACCTGCGAGGCATGCAACACCTACAATATGCTCAAGCTGACCCGCGAGCTATGGGTGATGGACCCTTCCAGTGTCTCCTACTTTGATTACTATGAACTGGCTTTGATGAACCATCTAATTGGCCAGCAGAACCCAAGTGACAGACATGGTCATATAACCTACTTCACTCCTCTGAACCCCGGAGGACATCGTGGTGTTGGTCCAGCCTGGGGTGGTGGCACATGGAGCACAGACTATGATTCGTTCTGGTGCTGTCAGGGCACAGGAGTTGAAACAAACACCAAATTAATGGATTCGATCTACTTCTACGATAGTTCATCACTTTATGTCAATTTATTTGCACCCTCGGTGTTGAGATGGACGCAACGAGGACTTACTATCACCCAGACCACGACATACCCAGTGACCGATACAACAACTTTAGTGGTCAATGGAACCAGTAACGAGGACTGGGATATGAGAATTCGAATCCCGCAGTGGTCTACAGGTGCTGAGATCAGCGTTAACGGTGAGAAACAAGGCATTAGCACAGAATCAGGGACATATGCTGTGCTCTCCCGATCATGGAGCTCTGGGGACACCGTTACAATCCGCCTGCCTATGCAACTAAGAACTGTGCCTGCAAATGACGATGAAAACATTGCTGCTATAGCCTATGGACCAGTTATTCTCTCTGGGAACTATGGTACCACCTCTCTTAGCTCATCGCCAAATCTCACACTGGACTCAATAAGTCGAAGCTCGGAGCTGGCATTCACGGCGACCGCAAATGGTCAAACAGTGGACCTAAGCCCATTCTACGATGCCCATGGTTACAACTACAATGTGTATTGGGCAATTAGCGGGGAGTTGCCCGCTGTGTAAAGGTTGTAGAGCAGCAACCTATTCTTGAGGCTGGGTTCGAGATGGATCGGATGAATTGAGTGATGGATTTGTGGCTGTAGGCATGGGCTAGGATGATGGGAGAGTAAAATTACGGGAAATTAGGTTTCAATTCTAGACCCTTCAAGAAAAGGAGTCGTTACATGAATCGAGCAGTGAGAATGAGATGGTACTATGACACTTGATCTTTGTTGTACGTCGACATTTTATTTTATTCAAGCCATATTAAAACTTTTGTGGGCTTGTAGTAGCTGGACTATCCCCATATACTCCTTACGAGTAGCTACGGTTAGAGCCGATGCACCAGAACCACATACAACTGGGTTAACACCCTTATGAGCCAACAATAGCCTCACGACCCCTTCATGTCCCTTAGAAGCAGCCCTCTGTAACGCCGTGTGTTTATGTGGCAAGTGTTGAAAGTCTGGAATGATATCCTTGTGCTCCAGCAACAGCTTCACCACCGCCTCATATCCTCTCTCAGCAGCATCTACAATTGGCGTCGTGTAACCATTTGTGCAAAGGTTATTTACGTTAACATGTTTCTGAGCAAGCAGCAGCTTTACTATTTCCTCGTTCCCATTTAGAGCGGCAATGTGCAGTGGTGTGAAATGACCAATAAAATCTCGAGTGTCCGTGCTAATGCCGTCTTGGGCATATCTAGCCAGTAGCATCTTGATTACCGGTATGTGTCCATTTTTAACTGCGAACGAAAGCGGTGTCTCCCCTAATCGTCCGTGCGAAGGGTTTGGGTCAACTCCATCAATGTCAAGCAGCAACTTTACTATTGGCAAGTGTCCGTTCTCAGCGGCCCATGATAGAACCGTCTGACCATCCGGGCCCTCAGATTTTGGGTTGACGCTCTCTTGGGCAAGCAAAAGCCTAACAATCGCCTCGTGACCCTTTCCAGCAGCGAAATACAAGGGTGTCACTCCAAGAAGCTCATGAGCCACTGATGATGGGTCAACGCCATCCGTTCCTAGAAGCAACTTTACAACTGCTTCATGCCCATTCTCAGCTGCGTACGAAAGTGGTGTCCGGTCATTGCTATCTTTCATATCCGGATTCTGCTTGACAATTAAATGTCTTACGGCTTCATCGAGCCCAAAGCATGCTGCTAAATGTAGCCCCGTCATTTCCTGTGGTTCGTGAAACCTATACATCGCCATTTCGATCTTAACTCCGTGTAGTTGCGATTGGCTCGCAGCCTCAACCTGAGCCTGTTTTCCGAGGAACGTGGCAACTTCGCGAGTAAGCGTAGAAGCCCCGTGAGCATGGAGCCCCCAATAATGAGAGGCGTAGCTGTAGAGCATATTCTCCTCTTCCCGTTGATCTAGTTCTTGATTGTCCAGCCAGATTCCGCTCCCGAACTGATCAAATGAGAGATACGTGCAACATATTGCTGCCATATCGGTTTCTATTTGTGGAAACCATTTTCCCTGCGTCCTCTTAAAATATTGCTGTGTTGTGTAGTGAACCAGCCGAATAATTCCGCTCTCTTCATCAATCGTGACTAACCCAGCGCATACCGAGACCATGTCATCAACTGGGCAAATATTATCTTTGTCGAATTCGGACGAATCTCTCTCGATAGCAAGTGCGACCTCAAGTTGAGATGTGGTAAGAGGCGTCCTTGCGCAAGTAATCCAATAGATGACCTGCATTGCAAGCTCCTTTTCATCATTAATCTGGCCTTCAATTCTTTCCATTGCATCCTCATACGCCCTGTCGTATGCCTGATCATATGCCTGGAATCCGGTGGGTAGCTCTTCCAAGGCTTTTCGGATACCCTTTGGTGACTTTTTACCTTTTAACGCATCCAGATAAAGCTTTGCAAGTAGGAACCTTGGATGTAAATCAGTGTTTTTTCTTCGGAATATAGGCACGACTTACATTCCGTCAACAGAATTTGAAATCTTGTCCTTTATCTCGTCTTGTAGGTCTAGACTTTGACGTACACAACGAGGAAGTCCCTGTATATGACCGTCGATGTATCTGCGTACATCTTCTGGGTGCGCAACAATCTCTCGCTGAAGGGCATCCGTAAATCTTTCTCTAATTTCGGGAATAAACCTTGACGTTGCAAATATATTTAATCTTGATTGACAGCGGGCCTGGATATTAAGGATGGCTTCTAGAAATTTCGTTCGGCCACTGTCGGATACTTGGCACTCATCAAGGGCGTCTACGATAATGAAGACCATAGAATATATACAGTCGGCCACGGACGCCACACAGTTTAGTATTTCGTCAAAAGACAACTGCGTCTTGTGCAACTTGTGCTCATTATAGAGGGTTTGCACACTATCTGGTATCGAACCCTGGCGATGAATTAGCTGTCTTAGCACACTGGCTAGGAGATCCTCGGCCCTCTGCTCATGTTGCTGTCGAAAGTTGTAATAAAGGTAGGTAATACCAATGCTCTTATTATTCTGAAAGCGAGACTTCAGCTCGTCAATGACGACGGAGCTAAGGATTTTCTTTCCAGCCCCAGGCATACCAGGGCAAAACAATGTTTTGCCAGTCTCTATCCACTCTTTAAATTCTGGGGACTCTAGTAGCCACTTTCCGGTTCCTGTATGCCGTCGATTAATGAAGTCGTTATGTTGCGGCCCATAGTTTGCCAGAGTAATCCAGTCGAGAACAGAATCATATTTTTTATTGCGTTCTTCACCGGCTTGCCGTTCATGCAGCTGATCCACACTGGCTTTTATTGATGCAGATATCTGACTGAGTTTGTTCAGTCAACTGCTTAAATAGAGAGGATACACTTAGTTACCTGTCAATTTTCCCTTGAAATGCATTCAAGAGAGTAAGATTCACGATAACGCGGCTTCGTAGCTCTTTTATATCGTCCGGTTCCCATTTAAGCCTCTTCCAGATTCTTTTTGCTCTGCTCCCGGCACTTGCATAGACTGACTTCAACTCACTGTATTTGTCTAGCGTTGCCTTCAGGTCACTGAGGACATCACAACAGCTATTAGTGATATCCCTTAGTTCCTTTTCCTGTCTTTCATCGAGGTCCGGTCCAGAGAGGCGGTCTTCAACATCCTGAAGCACGATTGAGAGGCTTCTTACTCTGCATAATTCAAATAGTTAGTCGTATTCAAGCTATTGTTGAGATGTTACGCACTCGTCAGAGATAGCCTTGAATTGTCCAGGCGCATCGACGAACTCCTTACGGATTCTGTTGGCGAGCTCGATCACCGCGATAAAATCGCCTACGCTGAAACCGAAGCTCATTATGATATTGATTTGCCCGTTCTTTGTGGATGGAAATAATGGCTTTAGAGTTGTTGTCGCACTTATGGACAAGAGGTTGTCACTAGCGCTCAGCCCAATAAGGCTTGCTGCGCCCCCCAGGGATGCCCAAAGGAATGAAGGTGCCATGACATAAACCTTGTCGTCCCACATAGTACTGTACTGTAATCGTGGGGGGAAGCAACTGCGACCACTCGCTTATGAGAGGAAGCAAGTGCGACCTCTCAACTTGCATATGTTCACCGCTATTCTTTAACGTTGGAGGTGGTGTAATGGTCATGGTGGCGTAATGGTCACCAAAACCCGACCGGACAACTTCAAATTAATTTTATACTATAATACAACTAAGTGTACCCAATTCCGAGTCAGACAAATCATCTATAAGTAGGTCCTCCTCAATTTCCTCGATGATACTGTCTTGTTCAACCCTTTGTGTCCGACCTTTGCCCTTGTTGTTACGGGTCTCATTTTCAATCTGTAAAACTGCCGACTGGATTTCTTATATACTCATTACAATAACTCCTTTCAACGCTACTCTCTTGCCTCACTTATTAGTTCTATATACAGATAGAACACTTTGGGTATCTTATAGCTCCTTAAGTAACAATGTATTTTGCGTTCTTAATATTTCAGTAGTGTATATAAGTCGTGAGATATATTTGCATATTGGAGAGTCAAGCATATTTTGAGATTGTAATATCAAATTAAGAGCTGCATTTGAGCTATATAACTCTGTATCGCTTGGTAGAGAGCTAATAAGTAACGAGCGATAGTTTGGTGCTTGTAGAGGTGGTATAGTTGCATTTGTTGAAGTAATAGAAGAGCGAGTGTGTAAAGATAGTAAATAATTATATGCCTTTTGAGGATCAAATGGGTAGATACCTGCTCCTAACTATATGCTTTGAATGTTGTATTGCGATATTGCTTATAACCTTGCTTTATAGTATATCTCAATCCATTCTACCTTTTGAATATACCTTACTCTAACTCTTGTAAGTTGGTCAGTCTCATTTATAAGTGCAGTTTTCAATGGCCTAAATACTGCAATATCAAGAGGTTGAAGAATGTGAGAATAATGAGGTAGTAGTATAAGAAGGTCGATATTATATTGTATGCAATAAGCAATAAAACTTGCAGAAATGTGACTATTATGTCCATCTGCAATCAAAAGTCGAGGTCTTCTATCTGCAATTTCATGAGTTTCTGGCTCAAAAACTTATTATAACTATTGTAAACTATGAATATTTGAAGTCCAACCCTTTGTACTTACTGAGAATCGCCAATTGTAAACATATGGGTTTGTAGACTATAAGCTGTCAATAGTTATAGCTTTGAAAATCACAAGTGGTAGTAAGATGTGTTTATCTGTAGAGATGCACTCGATGACTAATACCCACTCTTGATGGCCTGGAATGACTTTCCAATGAGTACATATAGTTATATCAACTACTATAACGTACTCTGCAAGCGAGTCGCGCATATAAGCAAGTCGCGCACCTTTCTAACTTTCCACAACTCTAAAGTAAATAACTCTACAATGCTAAAAGATAATAGAATCTCTATAACTTGCAAATTAATCCTTAATAGTTTCTACATCTTTATGACATATGCGGGCATTATGTCCCACCTCGCTATAGCGCCTACAGCGCCTCTGCTGCTGAGTGCTCCTACCTACACATGCCCTTCCTTGATGTATTTCGCCCTCAAGTTGCGCATCAATATCCTTTTGAGCAATTATTTCAGAGCCCTCTGCCTTTGTTAGAGTTCCTTGCTTCTGAATCTGCTTTCTTTTACGCACTCTACACTTTGTCATAGCTTCATTTGCCTGTTGAAGGCGAGCGACTTGATCGCGTAGTAACACACCTGAATGTATCATCACCTCAGCGCCCCGAGCAAGCTGATCAAGCGACGTAAGAATTGAAGTAGGTGAGCTATCCTGATGCCTTTGAATCCGATTGCGAATTAGGGTTGATTGAGCACCTAGCTCAGCAGCATTGCTTGGTGTTTTTGACTCCCATTGGGTAATGTCTGTAGCAGGAGGAGATGGCGTCCGAAGCTTAACATCAAGCTTTGATAGTACAGCCTCTGGGTTAAATGGTACTAGGCCGGTGCCTCGAAAACTTGCACAGATATTGTCCTTTGTAATTGAGTTATAGAAGGCTGCTTTAAAGGCTGGTAGGAACTCTAGCTTAGTAATGTGGTGAATGTGGTTACGCACTAAGCTCTCAATTTGACGCCCATATGCCTTCTTCTGAGGTCCAAAGCAGCCTACATCAAGCGGCTGTAGCAAGTGCGATGCATGGGCAGGCATATAGAGTGAAATAATATTGTTTTCCTTGCAGATGTCTTTAAATCCTTATGAGAGGTGGCTCTCATGACCGTCTAGAATCAGCAGCCGATATTTGCCTACTGAACGATCCTTTGTATGCTTGTTAAAGTGCTTTAGCCACTCAATACCAAGCTCGTTTGTTGTCTAGCCATTGTCGCTCACTGATATAGGCCAGTCTAATGGTATATCGTCACCCTTATACCAGGCTGAGAGGTGGTATATGCCTGTAAGGATGATAAATGGTGGAATTGCCCATCCACAAGCATTAATACCCTGAATTACTGTAGCCCACTCGCGATCACCTGGTTGTATAGCTTTCGGGCGATTGCGTCTCTCAGAGCCTGTAACGACTACTCCTGTTGAGATAATGCCCATCTGATGGCCAGTTTCATCAAAGTTGTATATCTTCATCTAGGATGCCGTACTTCGCCTTTGTATTGCGTATAAGCTCAAACCATAGTGTAATAACCTTTGGATCCTCATATAGAGCTCTCTGGCGATCGTACTTTCGATTGAATTGTGTTTTGAGCTCAGGGGTACACCTAACAAAGTTCTCTAGCCAGTTCTTGCTAACCTGGCTAGTAGCACATTCAGCGAGTAGTTTATTAGCTATATCTCGCATCTCACTTAGTCTAGGCGCAAATCCTCGCGAATCTAGGTCAAGTATATATTGAACAATAACTGATTCTTCAAGCTTTGTAAGCTTCTTTGAATTAGGCTCACAATCACGTTGTAAAGCCTTGCTAGCACATCGGTCTCTTAGTGTAGATTCAGGGACACCATATGTTGTTGCAGTGCGTTGTACACTCTGAAATTGGTTTTGATTAATTGCTGAGATAGCTAGGCATATATTGCCTTTATTATAGGTTGATTGAATGTCCTTTGGTTGACGCATGATAGTTGAAGGTCGATAGAGCGTGTTCTCTCAGCAAGGTGCGCGACTTGCTTGTATGCGCAACTCACTTGTGGAGTACGTTATGGTTTGTTTGACTTATATCAATCCCAAAACCTGATTTATCTATATTGTAGATATTATATAATATGTAGTTCTGCTCTTGCGACTTTGTTTGTAATACTGTAAACCAATGTTCAAGTGCTTCAAATATTGCTTCTTGATATCTTGCAGACTCGATTTATTGAGTAGTAATTGTAGCAAGCTCTATATGACATTGAATAAAGCATTAGATCCATTCTTTGCCAATTGGTGGGTATTGTATGATTTGGGATAATGTGTTATTAATATATTGCACTCTTTAGATCCTGATTTCCTCTGCCAATTCCTTAATTAGCTGGTGTCTAATAGGGCGTCCTATCGATGAGAATTAATATATCCACTTAACTAAGGTGCTCTCTTCAACTATAGATAAAATTTGTTGGTTTTATCGGGCTTCTACTCGAGAATTGCCTTGAGAGATATAATGTATTAAAGTTATACAGTTGACTTCAAAGTGTTCTGCAGTAGCTTTTATACTTGTAAAATGTCGATTGCGGTAAGCTGCTATAGCTTCAGCTATACGAGCTTCATTATTTTGAACCCGAAGGCTCTTATGTCTCGCCATTGTTGTAGTTTACTAGTTTGAAGTTGCAAGGTGGGGGTTTTGGTGTTTATTACGCCATTGCAAACGTTATATATATAATGTATCTCATATGCAAGTATATCACCTGGCTGAGTGCATCATAAACTCGCACCACCTATAGGTATAAGAGCCTGCTAGCACACTAGGGCAAGAAAATCAATTAGAACTACTCAGAATCATATTATATAGATATATCTATATCTACTGTATATATATGCACATTATATCCACTATTGCCATATATCCTACAGCGCCATTCTCTTGTCTCAACCCTCCTTGCCCGGCCACCCTACACCTATATTTCCTCTATTACCTACTGCTCAATGTCCTTTTGGCCTTAGATATCTTGTCCCTCTTATACAGTAAGTGATCCTCTAAGTCTCATATGGGCTTTTTTAGCCCTTCTCCGCTTGCTTAAAGTATGGTTTGCATCTTGGAGTTTTGCTACCTCATTTGTAACAAGGACCACCGAGTGCATTAGATTCTGTATACTCTTCCCTAATTGATCGATTGCATAAAAAATTGATGTTGGTGAGCTGTTCTGATGGTTTCTAATGTGGCTTTTAATGAATTCAGACTGAGAAACTACTTCAGTTGGGTTTTATAGTGTCCTTGATACCTAGAGTATTGTCGCTCTAATAGGTAATTCAGGTGGTATTAGAGTCCTTAACTTAATATCTAGCTTAGATATTACAGCTTCTAGGTTTAATGGAATAAGTCCCGACCCTCGAAACCCTCTATAGATATTTGATTCTATTATAGTAAGGACATAAGCTGCTTTAAAGGCAGGAAGGAAGTCAGTCTTAGTAATATGAGTGATATAGGCCTGTATCATCTTCTCAATTTCTCAGTCATATACTTGTTTAAGTGGGCTAAAACAGCCAATGTTAAGTGGTTAGAGGAGGTGAGAGGAATGTATAGGCATATAAAGCAAAATAATATTATTTGCTTTGCAGAATTGTTGGAATTCTGCTGATTGATGGCTCGTATAGCCATCAACAATTAGCAGTCGATATTTCCCAGTAGAACGGCCTTTAGTATGATTATCGAAGTGCTGGATCTAATCAAGACCAATATTATTTGTCGTCTAGCTATTATTACTCACAGCAATAACCCAATCTAGTAGAAAAGTACTTTCTTTATACTAGGCAGAGAGGTGATACTGTATAAGGATACCTCCTTCGACATTTAAGAGATAGGAGTCGGGGTTGATACAGATGGGTTGCGGGTCATATGCTAAGCACTAAGGTGGGTTAGTCGAGTCAGACCTGTTTCGGGTACTTTGAGGGAATGACTCGATGGGTTTCCCCTTCATCTTTTTTGTATCTTTTGTAGTAGACCTATAGGATAGCACTGCAACCCATCAGACTCGCACTCCCATATGCACTTATTCTGAAGCCAGTGCCCTGTGTCCTTATAGATGCGATAGTATGCCCAACTCAATGAAACTCTTAAAGATAGAGGAGGAGACAATTGTTCAGTATATATTAGACCTTGATATATGAGGGTTTCCACCCCGACTTACTGCTGTAAAGGATATAGCTGATTCTTTATTGGCTGAGTGTCACCAAGAACCAGTTGGTAAGAACTGGGCTGCTACCTTCGCTAGGCGCCAGCTAGAGCTCAAAGTTAAGTTCAGTCGAAAGTACGATTATAAGAGAGCTCTTTGCGAGGATCCTGAGATAATACAAGGGTGGTTCCGGCTTATAGAGAATACTAAAGCTAAGTATGGTATCCTAGATGAAGACACTTACAACTTTGACGAGACTGGCTTCATAATGGGTGTCCATTCAACTAGAGCAGTTGTTATAGGCTCTGAGCATCGAGCAAAGCCAAAGACAGTACAGTAGGGCAACCGAGAGTGGGTTACAGTCATTCAAGGTGTTAATGCAACAGGGTGGGCGATCCCACCCTTCCTCATCTTTGGCGGTAAGAACCACCTCTCTGCTTGGTATCAGGAGGAGGATTTACCTCAAGACTGGCTTATTAGTATCTCTGAGAATAGCTGGACAACAAATGAGCTTGGCTTTAAGTAGTTGAAGCATTTTGACAAATATATAAAGAGGCATACTATTGGGGAGCATCGCCTGCTTATTATCGACAGCCATAAGAGCCACAACTCGCTTGATTTCCAGCAATACTATAAGGAGAATAAGATTATCACTCTCTATATGCCTCCCCACTCGTCGCACCTGCTGCAGCCACTAGATGTGGGTTGTTTTTCCCCATTAAAGAGGGCATATAGGTGCCAAGTTGAAGGCTTAATATGTGTCTATATCAACTATATTACTAAAACCGAGTTCTTACTATACTTTAAAGCTGCTTTCAACACCTCAGTTACAAAGAACAATATCCTAGGAGGCTTTCGAGGTGCTGGCTTAGTTCCATTTGATCCAGAGGCTATAATATCAAAGCTTGAAGTCCAGTTATATACACTAATACCCCCTACTGCAGATAATAGTGCATGGGAGTCGAGAACACCAAGTAATACCTTAGAATTTGGGTCACAATCAAAGCTGATTCGAGAGAGGATTCAGAGACATATAGATAGCTCACCTACTTCAATGGTTGAGGCTCTTGAAAAGTTTACTAAAGGTGTAGAGATAATGGTGTATTCTATAGTGTTAATGACGAAGCGTAACACTGAGCTTCAAGTAGCAAACGAGGCTATTATACAATGTAAATCACACAAAAGAAAGCGGATTCAGAGAGAAGGTGTTTTAACCGTTGAGGAGGGCTTGCAACTAACAACTCTAAAGGAGTTTAGCATATATAGTGATAGGAAGAAGGTGAAGAAGAGGGTGTATACTAATGCAAGTGGCCAGCCTTCAAGGTGCTGTGGACACTGTGGTGAGGCAGGGCATAATGCATACACATGTAAATAACAAGTAGAAATAGTCTTTAAATAGAATTCTATACTATGCAGTACAGTATAGCACCATTGTATACTATAGTGTTAAGAAGTTGAGATGGTTCTGGCAGGGTTGGCAAAGGCCAGCCACTTGCCTATGCCAGCCACTCGCCTGTACCGGCCACTCACCTATAGAATACATTAGAGAAATTTGCTATTAATAATAATATATTATAACACTGATGAGTCTAGACTGTAGACTATTATAGAGGTTTCGTTGCATTGGTTTACTTGTCAGAGGAGGCAGGGGATCATACACTAAGTCTTTTCATAAAATACATTATAGTATATAAAGAATACTATATTGAGTTGAGCACGAAGCTCCTATACTAAGAAATAACTATCTACTTATATAGTGGCATTGTGCCAAAGGGATAGCATTGGATATCATAGATAACAAATATCCCTGATATCCTTTGTTATCTATTATGTGCCTCCTAGGGCTCCCTAGAATAGTCTGGTACCTGCGAATAGTCTGGTACCTGCGAATAGTCTGGTACCTGCGAATAGTCAGGTACCTGTAACCCCAGGTGCCTGAAGAAACTCAGGTGCCTGTGTTTACCCCTATATTATAGGCGGCCAAATCGCCAATATGTTTAGTACTATTATAACCGGAGTGTCGGCGGCAAAGCAGCCGAAACCGCTAGCTGTAATATATATATTCCGGTCCTGCCACCAAGTAGGCTCCTTGGCTAAGTGGCCGGCTAGTTGGCCAAGGAGCCTACTTGGTGGCAGGGCCAGAATATATATT
>LNAS01000244.1:0-136939 GCA_001630605.1 Pseudogymnoascus pannorum | reverse complement strand
GAAGAGCTAGGGGTGCAAGTGATGGAGATGATGAAGGAGAAACTTGGCGAGGATCATCCAGACACGCTAATGAGCATGGGCAATCTGGCATTCACCTTGAAAGATACCGGCAGAGGAACTGAAGCTATAAGGCTTATGGAGGAATGCGTGGAATCAAGGAAACGTATATTAGGACTTGATCATCCAGATACCCTATCATCTTGCAGATCGTTGGTTAAATGGAAGGCAGAGCAAGAGGGTGTTGCATCAGATTAGAAATTGCATTATCGGGGGAAGAGTACGAGCCGAAAGGGTTGAGCTGAAGTAGAAGAAGTCTGTTTTGTTATAAAAGCAAACCTTCATCATATCACGGGCAAGGGCAAGGGCAACAATAAAACCACAAGTTTTCTCAAACGAACACGCACTCTGGGGTATTCAGGAGTAGCTGCGGAATATTATTCATAGTAAAATCATAGGTAGTGTGTACAGATTTTAAGACATTCAAAGTCAAGATACCCATCATTTTTCTCAGTGCAGCTTCGTTTCTTGCTATGTACGGATGGATGGACGTCATCATACCCCTCTGGATGAAAATGTATTATTTTCTCTGTAGAGCTTTTTAAGGGAACAACACTTCGAGTTCAATAAACACATCTGGATCCGAACGAGTTAAGAATCTATTCCCCGATCCCAAATCTCTTTCTTCTCTGCACCAAGTTTGATATATATATATATATATAATACAACCGTCCGCCCGCCTCCAAACACAGCACAGCACAGCCAGCACAAGCATACACACACACAACCCCCCCCAGCAAAAAAAACCCCCCAAGCTCAGCCAGTGGTGGCGTTGGTAGATATAGATATTTATACACTCTTCCTCCTTTCCTTCCAGAGATACAGCGTCCCGTCCGTCGGTGATAACATGGCTTGACTGTATAATCAAATCTCTGATCAATCGATCGAGAGAGGTCCGGGGTTGAGGCAGGCAGGCGCTGGCTGTCAAACACACACACAGTCAGCCCCCTATATCTATATGAACCTCCAACACCACACTTCATAGTGAATCACATACATAAATACATACCTCATCCGCAAACCCAGCCCTCACTCAACCTTCATACAACAATCCTCATCACCAAATAACCCAGTCCAGTCAAGCCCAAGCCCAATGAAACCCCTTCATTCCTCTCTCTCTCTCAAAAAATAAATAAATAAATATACAACAATTCTCATCACCAACAAGTAGCCCCAAAGCCCAAGCCGAATAAAGCCCATTTCCATCCATGTATGTATGTATAATAAACCCGGAATAAACCATCTTTCTTCCCTTCTCCCCAACACCCTGACCCTTGCACCCTTCTCCCAAATCCATCCCAAGAAAAAAAAAACACCCCCTTACCGAACAATAAAAAATTAAATAATAATAATTAAGGATTAACCCAACCCAAAAAAACAAGAAGAACGATCAACGTTCACCAAGGTCCCATATTTCCATCCGTCCTCCCAGTCATTCATCCCATCCCCTGTCCCCCACCCTGTCCCCCCATAGAACCTCCCATCCCCTGCCGCTGCCCCTGCTGCCTCTGCCCCGCGCCCTGCGGCCTCCCATAAAACATCCCCTGCGGCGGCTGCATCTGCCCCTGCCCCGCCAGCATATCCGCCGCCCCCTTCGACGCAAGCAGCGGGTCCACCAGCTCCGCCGGACCAGGCTGCTGGTACATCCCCAGATTGCCCGGGGAGCGGGTCGGCGGCATGGGTTGCATGAGGAGGTCGGGTTGCGGGGCGTATTGTTGCTGTTGTTGTTGCGGATGTTGAGGTTGTTGTTGTTGTTGGGGTGGTGGGGGTTGCATGCCATACGGTGCTTGCATGGAGGGAGGTTGCATGGGTTGATTGTATTGGAAGGCGTTTTGGGCGGGGGAGCGTTGATATTGTGTGGTTTGCGGGAGGCGGGAGGAGGGTGATTGGTAGGGTGAGGGTGGTTGGAAGGGTTTGACGGGCGGACTGAAGTATCCTTGTGGTTGTTGTTGTTGTTGGTCTCTGCTCATTCTCTGCTGGGGACTTGGTGCCATATATGTCGGGCTGAACTGGTCAAAGGTTTGCATCGGTTGTTGGGGCTGTTGAGGATACATCTGGAGTGGTTGTTGAACTTGGAATGGGTCCGCGAACTGCTGTCCGCCGTATCCAAGTTGACCACCAAACTGCGGCTGCCCGGTGAAGGGTAGCTGACTGGCTTCTTCCATTTCCTGCCTCGAGCGCTTCGCTGCAGACTCATCTGCTCCATACAAGCTAGCCTGGGATGTCTGCGAGAAGCCGCGTTTCCTGCTTTCCATGGGATACATCCCGCCACCTTGAGCAGATATAGATCCTAATCCCGTAGTATCAGGAGGTTCAATCTTTGCCGTCCTTGATGAGGCGATGGCCCCTTGCGACTGTGGCGTGATCGGGAGTTGAGCTCCTTCTTCTTGAGCACTAGCAGCTTCCATCTGCTTGCTCTGCCGCCGTCGACTCGTATTATAGTGGCGCGGCTCATAGTTATCAGACGCTGGACCTCTGGGGCCCAACCGAAACCGCGGTTCTTTTCGTAACCTCAATCGCACACCCTGATCGCTGAAAGATCTCGTCAAGAATGTCGATTCGGCCATGCCAGGCCAGTTCTTCGCGGGATGGACTTTGAATGGTTCCGACGTCGTGGAAGTGATATACTCGACTTCCTTATCGCGGACCTCGTAGAGTGTGAACTGGAGCTTGAAGGTGCCTTCTATCTTGACCGACAGGTCACCAAAGACAAAGAACCCGCCATCAGTATTATCGCTGTCCTTCAGCCGGTGCAGTGACGAAACTAGCGTTCCTGCCAAAGCGTTCTTGACTTCTTCGCCGTGCGCCCCCTCCGGTTGGTTCTCGTCATCGTCAACCAGCGTGGTTGAGATAAAATAATAAGGGCCTGCGGAAAACACAAGGGTCAGTAGGTGGCGGCACCAATCCACAGCATGATGATGTCCTTACTTTGAAGAAAGTTCTGCGACGGATCAACCGTCTCGCTGATCTTAAGTTGTACGATGGGTGGCGGATCTATTGGTTTTCGATCTGCGCATCTGTCAACACATGTTCCGCCATACTATCACTTCATGCGCCGACTTACCCTTCTCCTTGCCTACAAAGACCTTTGCGTTCAGAGGCTGTTGCCTCACAATCAGCTCATGGTCCGCGCTGAAGCTCATGGTTAGCGACGAGGTCCAGATATCTTCATCCCAAGTATGCATCATCTCCGCGCAATGCTGTCGCACAACTCACCTGTTGATAACCCGACCCTGCGTGGTTGCCGCGGACGCGAACTGCTGCGACAGAGGTAACTGGCTCATAAAGTTGGATGGCAGGCCCAGGGAGTTCGTGATCCCTTGAGGCTGGCCGGCCTAGAATATCGGATTGCAGTAAGACTGAGCGTGGAGCCCCGTCGAGTTCCAGAAGATTAAGGTTGAGGTTGTGTGCCTTGCCAGGTCGTTCCTTGCCTGGAACCGTGGATGTGCAGTCTTTGGTAGGTAGAGGCGTTACTAGGCGATTAGATACATGGGAGGATCATGTACATTTGAGGGTCGCGAACTTTATTGATCTTCAACGTGGTTCTCAGAGCGACCTAACATGGCCAGCCGGGTTCGCCCCTCAAGGTGGGATGGGGATACAAGTGGGGTGGTTGTAGATCCCGCCACCGTCCGTTTGGTCGATCCAGCCAAGGAGGTTGCTGTTGGCTTGTCGACTACGTAGACAGTGGACCGATTTTTTTGGCACTTAGCGGAGAAGTGGGTGGCGCGACGGTAGGAATATGGCCTTAGCTAACGTCGATGTCAGTACACTTTAACTTTCGTAGCCCTAGCTCTTTGAGGCTCTCGCACGTGAGGTTGCAAGGGTTGCCGCAAGAATAAATAATCCTTACTTCTGATGGCCAGGAGTAAATGTGGCGAGAACGTTTAATTGAAGTCTGACTCCTCAATCTGATAACCTGGTTTGGTGTTGGGTAGCCAAAGCTTGAGAATGTCAAGTAGGTCGAGGAGCTCTGGAGCCGAAGACGTCGAACCACGGAATGACAAGGCAACCTCTGTAGGTTTGGCAAGAGCGAACAATAATGCAACACCCACTCACTTCACAACTACCCTGTCCCAAATAAACCGCAGGAGGCACTCACCCTCGAGTCTCAGTCGCCAACGCCAATGCAGGTTTAAAGCAAGAGAAGAGAGCAGCGCAGTGATATCGCCTACGTCCTGCAGGAGACAGGTAGCCAAGCTAAGCCACCAAAACTATGTCTTGGGTTAGAGAGAGAGAGAGAGAGAGAGAAAGATCCCTCCAAAAAATAATGGGCAGGTAGACAGCCAACAGAATTCCCTCGAGCAAGATGCAAGATGCGCGCGCCGTCTGCTCGTCCTGGCCTTTGCGGCCCGCCCTAACGGGAAGGGAAACGAACGAACGAACGAGCGAGCGAGCGAACGGAAGCTGGTTTGGTGAATATTTTTTTTTTCGTTTGTCCGGGATGAGTGATAAACGCAGGCGGGTTGCTGGAATTGGACGCGTGTGTTTTTATTTTATTTTCCGGGATGGTGGGGGGTGCAGGACGGATATTGAAACCACGGTTGAGCAGAACGGATGCACAGTTAATGGTGTGCAGGAGCAGCGGCAGGCAGGCAGGCAGGCAGGAGAAGAATAGGCGGGATCCCAGGGAGAGAGATGCAGTTAGTGCCGGCAGTGGGTGGCAGCTGTGGTCGAGGTGGTTGATTGATGGATGGATGAAAAGTCCAAGGTTCTGATGGAAGAGGTGGGCAGCGATGGTGACGTTGTTACCAGGCTGCATCAGGAAGGGAGCTATACTATAGTGAATCGGCGGTTGACGTCGCAGAGGGAGTCAGTGCGTAAGCAGAAATCGACACGCCCCTCGGGTCGTCNGCATTCTATAGAAGCACGATCAAGGGTAGCCCGAAACGCGGGCCGGGCAGATCGAGGAGGAGGGTCTGTCTGTTAGGGCTTTGACCGTGGAGGGGGAAAGGGAGGAGGAAGATCGACTGGGGATTTTTACAAGGGGTCCGCGTGAGCGTTTTTGGGGGTATGGATGTAAAGATGGGGCGGGTAGGGTGAGAGATATGCCAACGACGGTGAAATGAGCAGTGTTGGCCAGAACAGGGTTTGTTGGTTGGCTGTCTTTCGAATTGGGGGTGGGTTTGTGTCTGTTTGAAAGGGGAGCCCTTGCTCTATCTGAGCTGGTGATAATAGTGCAAGTGGAATACTATGGCGCCAACGGTGTATTGTGTGTGTGCGTACATATTTCAGGGTTTTTCGGTGACGGGCGAGAACAGTGTGTGTAGACCACACTACCGCGGAGAGAGAGGCGAGGGAGGNGGGGGCGGAGAGGAGAGAGATTTGGTGGTGAAGTAATGATGAGTGAGCGGCGCTGGACAGGTATTGGAAAGATTCACAACGGGTAGAGTACATTTGGAGCTCACCCTGTCGTAAAACAAGGGTATGGACCAGGGGGGTAATTGGAAGAGAGCAGAGGACTGTAATTGGACGACGTAAACGGGTGATTTATGGGATTATGTACAATGTTGCAGCTGGGCATTTTTTGCAAATACGTAGTTCATTTGTAGACTTGTGATATTGTGCGGTGAGTGACGGAGAAAAATGTAGTATTTTTCGTATTAATTTCCATATTAATTGCTGTATTTTATTGTCGTAAAAGTGTCGTAGAGTTGTATGATTTTTGCATCTCCGGTGGGGGAAAGAGATGCGTTAATGCGTGAGTGAGCGTGGGTGATTTGAGTGTGAGTGTGAGTGTGAGTGTGAGTGTGAGTGTGAGTGTGAGTGTGAGGGTGAGGGTGGAGGGTGATGGAGGGTGATTGACGGGGGGGTGGTGTACAGTACACTAATGCATGTACGCATGTAGGCATGCACATGTACTATACTGTACCTTAACAGTTTAGTATGGTTATGTACATATATAAAGTACACACATACACATACAGTATAGTAGTATGGTGCAAGCGACAGGCGATTGATTAGATGGAAGTAAGTCCATGGTCCATATAGATGCAGGGCCAGTTGGGTTGTTTGAGTACTTACCTTTCTCAGTAGAGTAGCATGAGCAGGGCTGTAACTCGTGGACATGAAGGGAAGAGGGGAAAGGGGAAAAGTGGAGAGGAGTCTGTGGAGGCGTACTGTATGGGGATGGCTTGTGTGGGCTTGTGGCTTGTTTATGTGTGGACTTGGGGGGTAGAAAAAAGTGGACTCTGGGCAGCGAGTGACCGGATGAGGGGATTTTACATCCAAGTTGCGAGTTACAGTTATATAGAAAGTATAATCCGATACGAGATGTGGTGAGGAAGTATATAACATAAAAGACTGCATAGCATACAAATTACCTACTATACTCAACTACTGTACTCAACCCCCTACTATCCCAACAGGGCGTGTGAAGAAAGTGGGCAAAGTGGGCCTATTAGACGTTTGAACTACTCTACTACATAGTACTCTATGTACACGGAAATCGGAACATCTCTTTTTGCGGCGGCGACTAGAGTTACGACTACAACTACGACTACGACCAACGACCACGGGGTCTCTAGACGGTCTAGAGGGCCGTTGGAGATCGACATTAGCTTCAATTTCAAGTTGCCTTGTCTTCCCGTGTCTACTAGTGGGTGGTGTGCGGTATAGTGATGGGTGGGTGGGGTATGGGTATACTACTAACGCGCACTCTATGCTGTGGCGATGATGTATGTCTTTGCATTTATTGTACTGCCTGTTGCGTCAGGGAAGGGGAAGGAACAGAGAGAGAAAGGAACTCGCCGGTGACGGCTAGGGAAAGGAGCTACGACACGCGCGTAGATGGGTGGCGATTATGACGATGGTCAACTTAAGCTGTAACAGCAGCTTCTGACTGCTGTAACTGACTAGCAAAGCTGTTTACTACTTACTGCTGTTGATCGGTTATGATCATCATCTCATCTGTATCTGTGATGTCTTTTTGCGCATCGCATGGCATCTGCCGTCTGGACTAACCCGTATACACACACATGGTCTATCTAACCTAACCTACTTGTATGTACCGACTGTACTGTATGTACATACTCAAGTGACAGAGCGTGTATGCGAGATAGATAGACACAGACCTGTCTGTTCTGTGTGGTGATGCAGGGCAGCAGCAAGAGAGGAAATGATGTACATCACAGTATAGATTAGTATGTACTTCACTCGACTCAAACTTCAACCCTGTCCTCGCATGCACGCCCAGACGGCAAACGGGCTGCATACTTCAATCCTCCGAAAAGTCCAAGCGCAGATACATAATAATAATAATAACAACGACAACATCATCCCATCTCATCTCATCTCATCTCATATGGATTTCCCAGGGGAGGATAAGAGAGATTAAGGGAATATCCGAATGAGTGAGTGGTTCGCATGGTATCGCACAGTAATATCATCAGGTGATTACACTGCAACATAACACAACAGCACGGGACAGTACAGTAAAGGCACAACTTCCCATCCCATCCTCCTCGTCCCGATCTGTGGCGTCCACCAGCGCCACCACCAGCCATACAACACTCTGTGTGACCAACCAACCCTCCCTGAATACGACACTACTCCCCAAACAGCTCATCTCAGCCCGGCCGGCCGGCTTTACCTCGCTCTGTTCGCGACAATTGGGCGCCATGTGTTTCCGAAGGCGGCGATGAAAATATATGAGTGCATGCACGGGTTAGGTTCTTGGTAGTTGGGAGTTAATCTACTTCCGGGCCGGTAAACGGATGGTGGGTGGGTGTGATGGCCGTTTCCGATGAGGATGGGGATGGGGAGGGGGGTTAATACCGCTTGTGCAGTGCAGTGCCGTGTGTGTAACTTATGTACTGTAGTACTGTGTGTACATAGATATGGTATAGTGCGTGTAGTATACAACTGATACGATATGATAGAGTACATATAATATAAAACAGCACAGAAACAACAAGAACAAAAGCACCTCATCGTTACCCTTAATTGTCCCCATCTCTCTGCCATCCAACACCAATTACCACCGCCCTATTATGATCAACACACCCACCACACTCTACCTACCTAGCACGCACCCCAAACAACCCTCCACCTCGCTCATCGTACCTCCACACACACACACACACACAAACGAAATAAAATCCCTGCCCACCCGCCCTGACTGATGACATATCGCCAATTGCCATGTGGACCTTGCATGGACTAGGGTAGTCGGGTGTGCACTCAAGGGGGGGTGGTCGCATTTCTGGCCACCGCCGCCGCCGAGGGGATGGACGTCTATCATGTGTGCGTGTGTGTGGGTTGGTGGGTAGGTGGATGGGGATCTGTGCGTGCTGTCCCTGCGTATGTACTGGACTGTCTGTATGTACTGGTGTGAGCTGGAAGCTGTACGTCTGATACTTGGGGATGGGGGAGTGTGTGGAATCAACACTACACAAAGCAACGCCGTCAAT
The DNA here is from genome assembly GCA_001630605.1 of Pseudogymnoascus pannorum. Taxonomy (NCBI): domain Eukaryota; kingdom Fungi; phylum Ascomycota; class Leotiomycetes; order Thelebolales; family Thelebolaceae; genus Pseudogymnoascus; species Pseudogymnoascus pannorum. The sequence continues at coordinate 128,471 of LNAS01000244.1, read as the reverse complement.
GCACTTCTGCGTATGTGAAGTGCGGTAAACTCACTATATACGGTATAAAGTGCATGAGCAGATTGGCAGACTACAGTATAAACAGACACACCTACCTGCCATGCACGTGGACCACACACCGGTGTAGATCACCACTTGTCATCTTGGTATGAATCCTGCAGTAGGGAGACACTCAATACAACCCTGCGTCAACATCCACGCCGCTAAAACACACCGCCACACCCCCCCCCAGACCTCCCTCAATCACCACAACTTCCACTCCCCCACCCTTGGCACCGTCAACCCTCCTACGTATGCACAAAAGCCGCAGTACCAGCGCGAGAAAAGGGATTAAATCGCCACTTGGATCGGCGCATAAGGCCTGTTTGGCAGGGACTGGACACTGTGGGTTTCCCACGCGTCCTTTGGAGGAGGGGGAGGTTTAGGCTATTCTGTTGCGCTTCTCGTTTTTATGAGATGGGAAGGAAGGGAGAGGTCAGCTGTTACTTGCATGTCTTTGGCGGCGTGTGTTCGAATTTCATTTTTTTCCTTTTTTTGCACTTTCCCTGTCATAGAACTTACTAGGGGGTAAAAAGGAAGCCTTTTTGGGGGGATGCTTGCTTGCTACTTATTTTGCTTACTTCTCAAACTCGTTCAGGGATCCAAGTATTTTTTTTTCTCCGCACCGACGGGCAAGCTGGCTGGTTTGTGCAAACCTCGCCCTCCACGTTGCGATTAATGCATGGAGGAGGCACGGACGTTGTCGGGGATGCATAACCTGGTAGTTAAATGCGGTAGAGGGAGGGAGAGCAGCTTACAAGTTCGAGTGAGATGGACGAAGGGAGCGAAGGTACTGTAAGTGCTATAGTATATTGTCCACTGTACTGTACTGTACTGTACTATACAGTACATACGCAGCCGACATCAAAACGGCCCCCAAAAACGCAAGATAAACACACCCGTCAAGCTAAGCTCCCCCATTCCCAGCTCCTGCACGTCGGCATTAGCTCCGCCAGGGTCGTCGTGCATGCATCACCTTTTTGCTCGGGGATTTTCTGGTTGGGTAGGTTGCTGTACAATATGTACTGTGCTATACTGTGCAGTTGATAGATACTTGCTGCATGGTGATAGCTGTTAGCTGTACGGTTGGTGATGCCTATTGGGACGTTCACACAGCTCAGCTAAGCTCAGCTCACCAGGGCTGGTGGGGGATGCGTATCTATCATATCTCCCTCCAAGCTGTCAAATTTTCGATATACGAAAAGCGATGCCGAGGTGGTGACGTGTGAATGCCGATGCAAGGGGTGCTGCAGTATAGCTATATCCCACCCTCCCCCTTACGTCCCAGCTACCACCTGACATAAACTGCCCGGGGGTAGAGTACCGTAGGCAGACATGCTCATGCTCACCTACTCACTCACCATGTCTTCTAGAGGTGACAGTCACCCTCAACCCCACCGACCAGACGACTCGTGGTAACGACATGTATCTTTTCCTGCGGGATAGGCATATCTCACACCGCCGTCATCCCCATCCCTGAGCCCTTGACCTTGGCATCTTACGACTATGTTCGGTGGAGGGGCGGCGGGCGGGCGGGCGGTCTACTTCTAACCCCCCGGTGTAGATCATTCACCCCAATACACGTGAGGCGCGTCAACATCCGCTTCGTAGAACGGGCCTCGTAAACGGACCTCGTAAACGTACTCGCTCGCCCGTATGAACCGCGAAAGGGGAGCGGGAGACAGGCTCACCTCACTCAGTCAGCGGGGCTGTCAGCACCGCATCAGGATAACATCAGCCCCCCCCGTCAGCAAGCAAGCAAGCAACAACAACAACAACAACAACAACAACAAGCCCATCTCCACACAGGTGGTGGCCCCGCACTACTCTCACACATCATACCAGGACAAGAAGCCACACAACGGCAACCTCCGACGAACCACCAAACGTCTGTGCGTCTAGACCGCGCAGGCGCGCGCGGGCAAGGGGAACGGGAGGTAGGGGCGATGCGATGCCATGCGCTATTATAGCCCGCTGTTCCCCACTGTGGGGGATGTTGGTATATCGTAAACAAGCAAGAAAGCATGAAGACAGATAGAGGAGGGGGGTGTCACTGTCTGGTCCTACTCGCTGTGTCCGTCCGTTTCGGGCGTTGCGAAAGGGGGAAAAGGGGAGAGGTGGGGTCAGGCGTTGGGAGCCAAGCCGCGGGGTGGAGAGGGGAGGGGAAGGGGGGACTATGCATCTCCATGCCATGAGATGGTTGGTATCCCATCAAACGGGGATGAGGGAATAAAAAAACGGGCAGATGGCTTATTTTTTTTTGGAAGGGGGGCGGAGGAAGGGTATGGAGACAGCGGGCGGGAGGGGTGGTGGTGATCGTTTCAGCCCGCGGGCAAGGAGATGTCAGCCACATACGTGGGATGGGCTAGGCTTTCTTATGCCTTGCTGCTGTGGAGGATGTGGAGATTCCATCCAGCCCTTCTTCTTTCCTTCCTCCCCTTCGTTGTTTCCGCGCTGGTTTGCGTGGCTTACCTTGGGGGGTTTGAGACGTTTTGATGGGTCGTTTCGAGGATGATGGAGAGGTGAGGGCGGGCGGGAGGGCGGGAAACGGGATCTAGACTGTTGGGTGGGTAGGTCTTTGGCTTCCTCCTTCTCCTCTATTAAGATTCGAGTGAGAGTGTGTGCTCGAGCTAGTTGAGGACGAACGAACGAACGAACGAACATCAACCACCTCCCTCCCACGCCTGACATTCTCCCCCTCCCCGCTTTCCACCCTACCCCACAACCCACCCCATCTCACCTCACCTCCCCACTCTCCGCGGAAGAGCGCAGACTACCAAGGAGGGGGGGAATAAAGGTAAAGCATATGCCAAGAACAGACGTTACTGCAGGATATCCCGCCCCTTCGGGATCCACTCACGATGCAGGACGCTGTGTTGGGATTTTATGGTGTGGAAATCGAACGATTAAGTGTGGGGTTTGCGCTACTTACTTGCTCTATGTGCGAGGTTGTTTTGGAGATGGGGAGGAGGGGGAGGAGTAGGGATTGAGGGGGTGAGATGATGGACGGATGGATGGATGGAAGGATGGAAGGATTTGAGGTTTGGTTTGAGGTTTGGTCGAAGTAGGAAATGTGTCATGCGGGAGGGGCAGGTGCCGGGTCGTGTGAGACTGAAGGAGCGGGTGAGAACAGCGGTAGTTAAGGATTTAAGCCCCTACCCTACCCAGCTCCCTTGATAGAAAAATATCTTGAAACAAAATCCTTCCTATAACACCAACGTTAGACAGAGAGACAAGACATGATAGGGCCTAGCTCCACCGCCCTCTCCCCACTCACACCACATACACAGTATACAGTATGTACAGTACACTAGCACACCCAACGGCCTCAAAACTATAATACATAACCCAGCCTATACCTCCCTCCTCCCCTCCCCACTCCCCGGTCTGCCACATGGCACTCACGCGTCCCCGAATGCCGACCCAACGCAACCCAACCCAACGATCATACAGTACGGTGCAGTACAAAGATCCTAGCTACCCTATCTACCCTATCCTACCTTGTCCTCCACGCCTCAGCGCTCGGGCCCCTTGCCTTGTAGTTTCTGGATGCAGTACTGTACAATGACGGTAAGTACGTAGGCAGCTATGCGCGGACCTCTCTGGCTTCTCCTACCTGACTGGCCTGGCGAGGCAGCGACCCACTGCCGGTGCGGAGTCGTAACCTCGTATCGTCGTATCGTCGTATCGTCGTGTTGCATTACCTATCCCCGCGGCTGGAGAACTCCGCACTGGAATGGGGTGCGGAGTCTTTGGGAGCGGAGAGGGTGATGAGTGGGGGGAGGGGGAGGGGGGAGGGTCAAACGTAGCGTATTTTGTATTGGCGCCAGAGAGATGGCTTCGGCCTCGCTTCAGGCTTGTGGGGAGGGACGGGGGAATAGCTTCCTAGCTAATTTAGCAAGCTTGAAGGCGTGACTCCGCGCGCGCTGCTTTGGCGCCAGAATACTTACCTTACTTAGTCTTGGATCAAGGTGTTGATAGCTACTAGTAGTGGTCTCCGCGATCCCACTACACAGTGCGTTATCATTCCCCCCGTTCCTTCTTTCCGCGGTATTGCAGCGCTGGTAGTTGACGTGCATGCAGCCGTTCAAAGCGCTAAGGTAAGGAAGTGCCTACACCATACCTGTCTTCTCGTCCAGGGGTTAATTTCTCGGAGCGTGCGGGCGCCGAGGGATGACGAACGGCATTTGGAGAAGGCAGTTAGGTGCCTAGGAAGAAGGGAATTAGGGCTGCACTGACCTGCTTGGCTACATTTTTTTTTTCTCATCTTGGCACCATAGCGAAAGTCAGCGCGTTTTTTACTCTACTACGTTGCGGTGTGAGCTATAGTAGGGAAATCATAAGATGCTGTACAGTACATTTTTCGCTGGGACAGCTGTCGTCTGTTCTCCACTGCGCGATCCTACTGTACTCCACCCTTCGCGTGCGTGGATATTCTGTAATACCCACTTTTCCAGCACTGCTAATGTCCTTGCCACGTGGGCCATGAGTGGCATTTTAGTTTAGGGGTTTGGGGTAAATGATGGATGAATGGGGACTTATCTGCAATTTTCTTGGCGATGTTGAGGAGTGGAGTTTTGTTGATAATGGCATATCTGGCCAAGATCTGGCGTAATGAAGATGTGCTACTGGACGGTGAAGGGAGTGAGTGAGTAATCCATGTCCACTGCGCTGTACAAGACACTACCCGGGATAGAAGGCGCCAGCATACAACACAAGATACGCCACAAACCCATCCTCATCGCAATCTGCACCCACCAGAAACCCTCATCTATCATCGCGATTTGCACCCGCCAACCCCCCCATCCATCATCTCAGCCTCCATGCATCCTCTCATTTACACCTCTCCACACCCTCACGCATCCCCAGTCCCAACTCCAATTTTAATATCCGACAGCCTCCCAGGGATCTCGAAAGAGGAATGCCATTTCCGACACCCTCGCACCATTCTGCATACACATACCACTTCGTCCCCTGTGACGTCTCGTTGTGGGTATAGGAGAGGTGTGATATAGCCAAGATGGCCAGCGAGGGTCTGTGCGTTGGTTGTTTGCAGAAAGACGGTGATTAGTTGTTGCACTTGTCAGCGGCGGTAGTGAGGTGTCAGCGGTGAGTGGGAGGGATCCTTGATATCGCGTCGGCTGGGATGAGCTCCTTGAGGTATGCGGAGGTGGGGTGAAGGATGGGCCCTGGTGCTGCCGGCTGTACTACACTTATCAGAGCCTTGTCCGCGCGACTACAGCCTACCACGAGAGCGACATTCGCGCCCATCAACAGCGACAGATATCTCGGAAACCACCACCTCTCTCTGGACACACGTCCGCTCTCCTCCCTCTCCAACGCCAACCAGCCATGATCTCCCCCTTTCCCCTTCCCCATCTCACAGCCCACCAACCCTCCCTATCTACCAAACATCACACGATCTCGTGACCTCCCACCACCCCTTCCCCCTTTCCCAACCCCAGCACTCACACATCCCAGAGCTCACCCCAGCCAGCCTCGGCGCTTCCGTCCCCCCTGACCTGGCTTAATGAAGTTAGGGTTGCGAGATCTGGGTATGGCGGCGGGAGGGGCGGGGTAGGGAATCGACAGCTATTTAGCCGCTGTGCGGCAGGGTTGGGGAGGCGGCAGGTGAGGTGGTGGTGGTTGGTTGGGTTGGCTGGGATGTACGCGTTGGGAGAGGCCGGGGGGGTTGGATGGGTGCGGTTGGCTGTGCGTGGGTGTTTGTGGGTGAGTGGTCTGTTGCAGTTGGCGCCGGGAAGATGGGAGGGGGGTCGATATTGCGATTGTCCTTTCCAGAAGAGTTGTGTGGTAGAGAGCGCCTGGATATGGCAAGGTGAGAAGGGTCTAGACCTCGGGGAGGATGGAGGAGTCAAAACGTGATGTAAAGAGAGGTGTCGTATGTGGTGGGTATTTATAGGTAGGCTTTTTTTATTTCATCTATCTGCGGTGTCTCTATTGGGTGGACCGCCGAGGCTTTAGGGAACCCCAAGGGATATGAGAAATCGAAACGTGATGAGAGAGTTGTCGCATATGACGGGTATTTATAAGTAAGCTTTGTCATTTCATCTATCTGCAACGTTTGCATTGGGTGGCTCGGGGGTCTGGGGTATTTCAAATATTAGAAAATATATTACAGTCATGGTCTCGGTCTGCCAGTGCGGCCGAGACTGGGGAGAGATGGATGGTTGTGACTGCTTTTCTTAGAATGCCTCTTGATAGAAGGTTCGAAGCACATGCTGCCCCTGTTGGGATTCGATCAAACTCTGTTGAGATTCGGTCCGTCAACTCTGTTTGAATAGTCCAGAGCACTTTGAATAGCAACTATGATCACGCTATAGAAGGCATAGATTTATATATCGAAGTTTACATGATATTGACACGCAAAATAGTATTTGAATGGGTATTACGATTCTAAAGGCGGCCCTGCCAGTACATTGCATACAAACCCATTCTGGTCCGGTCAACTCGGTGAAGACGGCGGTGAATTTGAACTGTCCTATCTTATCCTTCCAGTCGTAAAAAAGGCCTCAAATTTCTGAAAGAGGAAAGAAGGAAGGGGGCGTGTGACCCCGAAAAGGGGGGAGGAGTGGGGCGGGGCGGCACAATGAGTATATATTCACACACCGAGAGGCGGGCGCCGCGGCAACCCGCCCCACCCGCCCTACCCCCTTTAAGATTCTTTGACACGTCTGAATTGTTTATTGACCAAAACTGAATTGTAGGCAGGCTCGTTTACTATAAATTGTTGTTTCTTTTCCCATCTCACATCTCTTTTTTCTTCAACCTCATCCTCCTGAGTCTTGCACTTCAGCTTCCGCCCCCACATAGCTGCAAGACTGGGCTTCATTTATCACTTTCCTCGCCGAGCTTGGCTTCTATCTTGCAGTTCACTTCAAGCCCAAACCCCAATTGCAAACCCAAACCCAATTCAGAATCCAAAACATANCCCAACCCCCCACCTCCTCCCTTCGACATCACCGACGAGTCCTCACTCCTGAGATACACGAGCCACTACTACGCTCACACCTCCTTCGAGCAGTTCTCCACTGACGGGTACGTTGATTTCGCCTACACTGTCGAGAATTGGCGCTGGACTGTCCAGGGTCAGAGCGAGTGCATGCCCCTTGGTCGCAAGATGATGGATCGACTTTGGGTGTGTATGGTGATGGAGTTTTGGGTTAGGTTGGAATGGTTGTGGGAGGGTGAGGCTGAGGTGGAGGGTGTGATTATTGCGTTGCTTGAGGCGAGTCTTTTTTCTTTTTGCCCCTTTTGTTTTCTTGTTTTTCTTTTTAGGGGTGAAGATCAGGGCGTGTGATGTTTGGTATCTCGTTTAGATCGATAGTGATAGTGGCTGACTTACTTGTTTGAGCAGAGAGAGGATGGTGCAGGAGTCGAGAACATGTGGGGGGATCGCAAACTGGAGTATCCCGGCTTGGATACTAGTGTAAGTCCACCTTCCCCTTCTGATCCTGCTCTATTACATCTGCCAAAGAAAGATTACTAATCCTTTTACTTGCTGCAGCTTTTCCACCCAATTGTCGGGCATGGCGGCCTCTTTGAAGATTACCTTGACCTCGGCGTCCGCGCTATTATCAATCCGGAGATCCGCTGCTATCTTGAGAAGGCTGAGGATGGCGCCACCTATCGTGAGGAGACCGAGCTTGGGGTTGGGGTTGCTGGGCTTGGAATTGAGAGATGTTATGGGGAAGAGGATGCTGAGGGTGAGGTGGTGGAGGAAGATGAGAATGGAGATGGTAAGTGATTTGAGAAATTGTTTAAGATGGTTAGAGTTAACTTTTATGTGGTAGGATCTGTTGATCAAGATGTGGATTTGAAATATGTTGAGATTAAGAAGGATAATGATGGTGAGTGATATGAGAAATGATTTACGATGATTAGATCTAACTTTTTGGTGGCAGAATCTCTTCACCAAGATCGAGTTGAGAAAGACGTTAACATCAAGAAAGAGCGTGATGGTACTCAGATCGCCACCGATGGTGTCGGGGAGGCTATTTCCCATCTCTCCTTGACAGGGCCTGTTGGCAACGATCCCGTTAACCAAGAGGCCGTTCACATCAAGACCGAGAAGGGTATCAAGATTGAGAAAGACGGTGCTGATCCAGCTACCCACGCAGTTGGGAATGCTATTTCTGGCCTCCCCTTAACAGGGCTGGTTCAGAACAGCCATTCCGATACTCAAGTCACTGTGAAGACCGAACCTGGCATCGTCTCTGCAAATCCACCACACAGCCTTCAAACCCAGAACAGTCTTGCTAATCCTCACGTCACCTTTAGGGCCATTCTGGACATCAAGACCGAACTCGTCAGTACCCCTCTAAATCGACCACATGGTCTTGGATATACAGCCTCAGGACCTACCTTGACTACCTCAGCCAGCAATTATACATCAACATTTGCTGGATTCGGTATCCCTGAATGCGGAGCTAGCGGAGCGGCAAACAAAGTCGGTGCAGCGATGTCTAGACTTGCCAACAATGAGACTCCCGCACTTAAAAATGAATATCGATCCCAGCAAGAGTGGCAAGCTAGGTTCCCACTCCAGCTCCCACTTGAAATCCAGCAAAGAACTAGGAGCGTAACCACTTGCTGCCATAAAGGAACTGTTCCTCGGAGTTTTATCCTCAGCACGACCAGCAAGGCATTTATACTGCCCACACCAAGGCCAATTGGAACTTCTGGTTATTACAAATATGTCAATGGAATTTCTCATTTCTTTCCTCTCGAAGCCAGCCCAGCCCCAAAGGGGGCTTGCATCTGCGGTACGTTTAACAGCGAATCCCCAGCTGCCATGGCAGCTCCTAGCTTCTGGAGTAAAATCGGCGGCAGTCGAATTACTACTCCTTTGCCTGTTGGTCTCGAATGTGGTGTTTGCACCCCATCCCCCATCCCCCAGGCCCAAGGCAGTATTTACAACTCCACTCCTGTTTTCCACGCTCCGTCTACTGCTCCCATACCAGCTCCTGCTTACCAGGCTCGAAATGCTGCCCACAATCCAGCTCCCTCTTTCCAGTCTCAGCTTCCTGTTCGCAACTCGCCAGCTTCCAACAAGGCCCAAGGTGCTGCTCACAACCCAGCCCCCTATTACCAGGCTCAGGGCCCTGTCCACAGCCCCGCTCACGGTTTCCAAGCCCAAGGTGCAACAAACCGCGCTCAGCCCCTCTTCCGCGCCGCCAGCTACTCGGCCACCAGCTCGGGTCTCGGCTTCGAGACTTCCCCGGCTACCTTCGACTACTCCGCCCGCACGGTCCCCATGTTCAATTCTGTGAACTTCCTGCGGTCGAGCACAGCTCCCGCCGCCTATGGGCACGGTTTCAGTCTCCCAGCGAGCAACACGCGTCCTCTCTTCAATCCTGTCGTGTATTCGCGCCCCCAGCCCCCGCCGAAGGTTTATACCTTCATCAATCACACTGCCGAGACTATGCGCGCTCAGGAGCTGGCGGATAGGAGGAAGTCGCAGGGTCTTTTGGATGTCGGAAGGACGCGTCAGGGCATCAAGGCCGAGGAGGAGGAGGATGTCAAGATCAAGGTGGAGCCTGGGGTGTCCTGCTCTGTGCCCGTCCTTGAGAGGAAGAGAACCCGGGATCGGGATTCCGATGATGAGATGCTGGAGCTCGAGCGTCCGAGGAAGTTCAGTGGGTGAAGGATTTCACGGGGCCAGTAACGGAGATGGATTTGTTGACTTTGAGTTCCTGGGTGGGTTGTTTTTGTTTTTCGGTTTTTCAGTCGTCGGTTGCCTGTCTTCGGCTTCCATATTTTTTTGTCCCCTTTTTCTTTCGTCATGGTAAAAGAGGAAAGAGATGGAGGTTTGGTGATTTGACTTTAGTAACTGAATGGGAACTGGCTTTGATCGGTGTCTGCTCGTTGTTTCTTGCGCGTGCGTGCGTTGTATGTTAAACTTGGTTCTTAGATAGTGAAAATCAAAGACACCATTATTAATATCTGATGCCGCCCCGAAGTGTGAATTATGACTGTATACAATAACAGGTGCTATAGCAATTGTGGTTAAAATAACAACATTTAATTACTGAGGACTGTAATCAACATACCTGTCACTCGTAAATAGAATCAAAGAGACAGGCTCTATCATCTTAAATGTTTGATATCCATCCTCAAGCTGAAATGACCTCTCGTCAGACTCTCCAGTGGCACTTCACCCGTCAAAGTTCACAAATTCACTCTCATAAATAGTGGAAGCAAATAGTCAAAAGAAGTTCGTTCTCCTATGGTATCATTCAAACGCCTACGCCCCAAACAAACAAATCCACCCACTCCAAATACTCTCCATCATTTCACCCCTCCACCCCATAGCCTTCCAAAATCAAATCCCCTTCTTTCCTTCATCACTGCTCTCCTCCTCATCGCTCTCAACAGCCGGGCTCGCCCTCCCCCTCCTCCTCCTCTCCCCCCTCTCCTTCATCGCCCCCCGAATCTTCATCGTCACCTCCTCAAAATTCTCCTTCCCATCCAACGTACTAAACGCCTTGATGGGGAACCCAGCTGACCCAAACGCACCTCCAACACTCGAACTACGGCTCCGGCTCCGACTGTTCGGTCGCGTGGCAAAGAATCCAAAGTTCCCGATGTTGTGGAAGGAGTCGTTGCGACTGAGTTCCTCGGCGCGTAATCCCGCGCTGCTGGTGGACAGCGGGCGGCCACTGGAGGATGCGGGACTGTGGAGGCCGTTGTCGGGGCTGGAAGCGGTATTGAACTCATCTGTTGGGGGTGAGGGAGGTGTGACGGTGCCATCATGGAAGGGGTCTGCGATAATTCGGGCGGCGTCAAAGTCGGGGAACATTTCGGGGCCGAGGGTGTTGATTAGGTTAGTAACCTCGTGGGATAGTTGCTCACGCGTCGCTTGGAGTTTGTAGAGTGGGTTGGAGCTGGTGGGGTTGAGGCACAGGAAGAGAGGGCGCAGGGACTTGACGATATCCATCCCGACTTCACCGAAGCGTAGAGCAGCGAAGGTTATCATGGGGAAGACAGTGTAGCCGATAGGTGGAATCCACCAGAGAGGTAGGGATTCAGGCACAAGGCCATTTACTCGAGTCCTGTAGGCCCAGATCACTAGGACGATTGTGTAGAAGGTATAAAGCAATGGAGCGAAGGCCATCGAGACGAGCAGCTTCCAGGTGGCAAGAACATCGCGTGCCTGGATTTTCACCGTGCTCGCTGCCAATGCCTCGCGGGATTTCTTGATGGAGATCAGTTTTGATGCAATGAAGACGGGGCCGAAGAGAATGAGACCCGGAAGCACGCCGATCGAAAGAGTCGCGAGCTTGATAATTCGGCCGATGAGAAGGAATACGACCTTGACGAGCGAGAGCTTTGCATATTCAACTTGATGGTCTCGTAGATTAAGATATTTGAGCTGCTTGTTGTAGTCGATAACGGAGTTCTTGAGAGCGATAGTTCGAGGGTCATCTTTGTAGTGAGTATAACCCTTGACAAGGCGTCTGTTTAGCTCCACAACCATAGGCAAGGGCATCTTTTTCCCAGTCGGGTTATATAGTCGCCTCGCGGCTTGGATAAGCATGAGAGTGTCATAATCCGGGCTCGTAACAGTGACAGCCACCAATGATTGGTATATCGTCTCCAAAAGCTGACTGACGGCTTCCCGTCTTTCACCCTTTTTATACATCTCGACAAGCTTCTTGGGCACATCGACAGGATTACCGAACTCGATAACGGCGCGAGAGCGGAACTTGTGGGCATGGAAGTAATTCATACCACAGGGAATGATCTTCAGGCCACTGTCCGGTGCGGCTGCCAACGCTCCGAGAGCCATAATTGCAACACCAGCCTTCAAGGGCAAAAGCTCCGTCCTGTCGTGGCTTCCTCCTTCCGGGAAAATTCCAACGGCGCCACCAGCGCTCAAACGATCAAATACGGCCTCGTAAACCTTTGACTGGTCGACTTTAGGAGCGGTCTTGAATCTTGTACCGTGGAAGTCTGCCGCCGGGCCCTTCTGTTCTGGGTTTGCAAACGACCCGTCCTCGGTCACGTCTTCACGTCCTGTGAGCTGGCTCAAGGCAATACCGCCCTTAAATGGCTTCTTGAGCCTCAATTCCTCGGGGCCCAAGACTTCTGCGACTTCAGTGCTGGCCGCAGTGCCGCCTACAGACGGCAGGACAAGTAGTCCACCAATCTGGATCTCCGGGCCGTCGAACTTGGTATCATAGCCGCGAATGAGAAGAGGATCATCGATGTTGGGCATATATATACTTCCAGTCGCTGGCTTGACCATATCCAAAGCTCGCCCAACAGGCACAGCGCCCACATGTCTCGAAAACCATCCGATAAACTTTCTCCTAATCGACTTCTCCGCAATCAAGAAGGCAACGCGTCGATGGGCCTCGGTTCTCAGCGTCCGCATCAATACCAATGGATCAACAAACTACGCAACTGTTAGCTTCTTATCATACCAAGTTATCATCTCCCCACGCATACCTGGTTCGCATGTGGCGCGGCCACAAAAATAATCGGTCCCCGCCTCGGAATCTTCCAGCTTCCTCGAGGATGCACTTCTCGAAAGAAGAGGTCGACGAGGATACTAAATGTCCACAGGAAGACATCGTAGACCCAGTTCGTCATCGGGTTCATCTCCTTGTGCAGCGGCTTCCCCACCCGTGCGGAAGGCTCGGCCCCAACGCGGCCATCGGCGTGCGTGTCGATGGCGTTCTGCGACTCACGGACGGACGCCATGGCTGTCTTTGTTACGAGGCCAACGCCAGGTCTAGAGTGTGCAAAGAGTATATGGTTTTGTCGTGCGACAGGCGAAGTGTCGTCGTCGACTTTCTTCGAGTGTTATCTTTGGGGTTGGTGCGGAGCTTAGCTTGTAGCTTAGCTTCAGTTCGAGCACAACGATATTTGGTATCAGACTAGCGATTTCGAAGAAGGCATTCTATTCTCCTCCATCAAGCTTTTCGTTATCTTGACGTATAGATTCTGGTATAAAAACCTGTCTGAACGAACGGCGATGCGGGGAGTTGATGTGACGTGACAGGAGGTGGCTGGCAGAAGAGTACTGTTACGAAGTATTGATATGGGGAAATCTTGGTGGGGAGAATCAGTCGCAATGTGGGGAGCCTGATGACGAAAAGATACTAGCGTCACTGCGCCTAAGGAAAGAGTACAGTAACTGTTCTACAGCCTATTGGACCCCCAACGCCTCCACCAACACACTTCGATAGTCGTTGAATTTTCCATGTAAGAAGTATCCTGCAGCATCCTTTTTTTGCCTCAAATGGCTCAACAATCCGCTGGGGCTCCACCGCGGCTCTACGGCCCTGCAAAGGGTAGGTGACATCTGATATCCAACTCGCTCCTGCCGAGAATTTCAGTCTGGACCCTCCTATATCTACCCGGCGAATTCTCGACCTCGCTGCTGAGCATAGTTTCTCTTCCTGATCCTGACACATCTGGGGGCGCAAAAGCGGGTAGTTTCCCCACTGGAACGGCCCTTCTGGATGGCGAATAGCCTGAAATAGGACAATTCGGAGAATCCGTCTTATCCAACAGAAGCCTGGCCATAAAACAAATTACACTTCACATGCAAATGTCGCGCTACGCCTGCAGTTTATTTTCTTTGCATGAACCATTTCATCTACGCATCTAGTTGTTATCCCATCCCTCTGAAGTCTTTGGACGGATGCAAGGTCCCCGTTATGGATCTAGTCAGCCACAGAGGTTGATGTGATGCATGGGTCTACTTAGCCAACTTCAGAGCTCTATCTGATAGGGCTCTGGCACTAGGAAGTCTTCTGTCATAGATCTGATCGGTCACAGAGCCCCATCTGATATAGCCGATCCAAAGCCCCTTGTTTTATATGGTGTTCCGTTCGGCCGGAGGTTATTCATTCCCATGTGATTTAGACCACAGACAACTCAATACATAGACGCTTAATTTCTATCATACATTCATAAATCGTACAGTGCAAAACTGCCTATGTCCATTGCCAGAATCATTACGCCAACCAGGTATCTCATGTCCAATGCACATCTCAAATCCAATCCGCAACCCTTCCCGTCCTCAACCCCTACGCCTTCTTCTTCCCCTTCCCCTTCCTCCCCTTCTCAGCCTTCACCTCCGGCAAGCTCAACGTCCCCTCCTTTACCTCCTCCCCCAACTCTCCCTCCAAACTCTTCACCTTCTCCTGGCTGCTGATAAAAAAGCTCAAATCCCGATTCTGCTCCTTCAAATCAACATTCTCATCCTTCGCCTCCTTCAACTCCCTCCTCACCCTCTCCAGCGCCTCATTAAGATGTCCAACCCTATCCATCAGCCCCCGTCCCACCTGCTTCTCCTCCTGAAACGCCTTCGTCATGCTCCTTGCCAGCTCCCCCGCCTTCTCAGCCTTAGAAGCCATACGATCGCGATCCCGCTGCAACCCCGGGATAACCTCCTCCTTCATCTCCCTATGTTCCCGCTCCATAACCTCCAGCTTGGCCCTAACCTCCTCCACCGCCCTCGCCGCCCGCTCCGCATCCCTTGCCGACCCGGCCGCCTTATCAACAGCTTTGGCCACCACCTCCTCGAAATATATCCTTTGAGAATCAAGTTGCGACGCAAGCATATGCCCGTATTCTATCCCGATATTCTCCATCTTCTCCCGCGGCACCATCTCTAGATCCTGCTGTCCGCTAGCCTCGCGATTGTTATTCCCCCCGCCCAGCACCGCGCGACTGCTCCCAGGAAGCTCAACAATCTTCCCATCCCCCTTCGTCTGTAGTAGTCGGTGAACCCACACATCCTCCGCATAGTCCCAAACATGCTGCGTCGTCGTCTCCAACGAGTAATTATGCGCCGTCTCCTTCCAATGTTCCTTCGCATGTCCCCCCTTATACCGTCCACACCCCACATTCCCGCAAATAAGACAAATCCACAAATCCTCAGGACAATCGCACACCTGACATAAGTTGAGATCATGTGTCGCGGCTGTGAATCCAAAGGGTGTGCTGAGCGAGTTAGCAGGCTGAACGTGTCGACACACCGGACAGCCTGAGCCGCGCCATTTCTGGAGACAGGCGCAGTGGAAGACGTGTTGACAGAGGATTGTGAGGAGCCCGGTTGTTTCGTCCATGCGCTCGAGACAGACGGGGCAGGTGGGGAGTTCGACGAGGGAGGGTGTTGGGGGTGGCAGGGGCTTGAGGGCGAGTGGTGAGGTGGCGGAGTCGGGAGGGAAGGTGGATTGGGTCGGGGTGAAAGGGTCGAGGGACATGTCGGGGAAGGAGGCGGCGGTGTCGGTTTGGTTTGAAGAGGGGAGAGTGTCGTAGTGTATCGATTTGATGAACATGACATGGCAGTTTTCGGGCTATAGACGCAAAAGTTAGTAGCTGGTCCCAGTATCAGATTATAGGGTCCGCAACATACCTCCATCCCATTAAACACCTTCCCATCCCACTCCCTCCTCCACCTCCTTGCCTCTGCCCCATCCCGGAACTTCATAAGCATCATATATCGGTTCATTCTCCCCGTCATCACCATCCTAAAATGGCTCACCAGCTCCCTCGTCTTCTCCCCCACCCACCCCAAGAAATCACTCGCAGTCATATAACTCGGCACAGCCGGAATACAAAGCATCGTTGTATCAACCCCCTCGACCTCCACTTCTCTCCCCTTCCCCGCCTCCTCCTCCAGCCCTACAGTCTCCTCCCCCTCACGATATAAATGCACAATCCCCCACCCCAACTCCTCCTCCCCGCCCCTCACCCTAACCTCCTCAACCATCGCCCTCGTTCCCTGACTTTTCCCTCCACTTCCCCCGTCCATCGCCCCCTTGCCCTCAACCATCTGTATACTCGACGCCCGAACGCGGCCGAAGCGCCAATCGCGCGCTGCTTCCTCTACGCTGCGTCTGCTGAGCAGAGCCGGCGCGGCGTCGTGCGGTGCTGGGTGGCGAGGTATATCTACGCGGCGAGGCCCGCAGTCTATTACTGAGCCGCGGCGTTCTGGTGGCGGGGTGTTCGGCGCGTCTGTGATGTATGTAGCTTGTCGCTTGGTTTCGTTTGAGGGGTTTTTATCGAATTCCGCGACGGGGAGCTTGCAGTGATTCGGCAGGGAATCAGAAAATGATACTGGAGTCGAAGGTATTCTTTTTTCGTCGGGAGCTGTCTTATCGACAAAGCTGGTGGGGGGTTCGGGGAAGAGCTCAAAGCGGAGATGGTAGAAATAGGTTCGGTTCGTCATGGCATATTTATCTGGGGATATGACAACGGCAAATGCCGATGATAGGCGTTGGTGTAAGATCTATTTGCTGGGGACGCAAAGCAAAGTCATAGGTAGCTTTGCTGGATGTTGCAATATACAGTTGGTATTGTCTGATGTTGGGTGGCGGGGTAGATGTTTTGTAGTGTCGTTTTGTGGCAAGGGCCAAGTTTGGAGTGTCACAAAGAACGCACGATTCACACGATAGTGGCAAGCAATTTTACTTCTATTCGAAAACTGGCACTTGTCACAATATCACATATCAAAAAAGCAAATTAAATATCATAGCGATGAAATGTATTATTTGACTATCGCTTTGGGGTCATTTCAGATATCCCCAAACTACTGTATGTATGTACTAAGAGCCCATTGCCACCTAGGTATATGACCAATACGCCGTAAAAAAGAAACCTGCGACTATGCCAGCCTATTGGCCACCACGAAGACGGAGCACCAAGTGAAGGGTGCTCTCCTTCTGGATGTTGTAGTCGCTCAGCGTCCTTCCATCCTCGAGTTGCTTACCAGCAAAGATCAGGCGCTGCTGGTCCGGTGGGATACCCTCCTTATCCTGAATCTTGGACTTGACGTTGTCAATGGTGTCCGAAGACTCAACCTCGAGAGTAATAGTCTTTCCCGTCAGGGTCTTGACGAAAATCTGCATACCACCGCGGAGACGGAGAACAAGATGTAAAGTGGACTCCTTCTGAATGTTGTAATCAGACAGAGTACGGCCATCCTCTAGCTGCTTGCCCGCAAAAATTAGGCGCTGCTGGTCCGGTGGGATGCCCTCCTTATCTTGGATCTTAGACTTGACGTTATCGATGGTATCCGACGACTCGACCTCCAACGTAATTGTCTTTCCGGTGAGAGTCTTGACGAAGATTTGCATACCACCACGAAGACGGAGAACCAAATGCAGAGTGGACTCCTTCTGAATGTTGTAGTCCGACAAGGTGCGGCCATCCTCCAACTGCTTGCCTGCGAAAATCAGGCGCTGCTGGTCCGGAGGAATACCCTCCTTGTCTTGAATCTTGCTCTTAACATTGTCGATAGTATCGGATGATTCCACCTCGAGCGTAATCGTCTTGCCCGTAAGAGTCTTGACAAAAATCTGCATACCACCACGAAGACGAAGGACCAAGTGAAGAGTCGACTCCTTCTGAATGTTGTAATCGGAGAGAGTGCGGCCGTCCTCAAGCTGCTTACCAGCGAAAATCAGGCGCTGCTGGTCCGGAGGAATGCCCTCCTTGTCCTGAATCTTGGACTTGACGTTGTCGATGGTGTCGGACGACTCAACCTCCAAAGTGATGGTCTTGCCAGTGAGGGTCTTAACGAAGATCTGCATACCACCACGCAGACGGAGGACCAAGTGGAGAGTGGACTCCTTCTGGATGTTGTAGTCGGAGAGGGTGCGGCCGTCCTCAAGTTGCTTGCCGGCGAAGATCAGACGTTGCTGGTCCGGGGGAATTCCCTCCTTGTCTTGAATCTTGCTCTTAACGTTGTCGATGGTATCGGAGGACTCGACCTCAAGGGTGATGGTCTTGCCAGTCACTGCAAATTGTTGTTAGCTGATGTTGTGGTAGAAAAAAGGTGAGTTCATCGGGTGGCGAAAGCCATTACCGCGATGAAGTGAGGGGGGCGAAACTTACGAGTCTTAACGAAGATCTGCATCTTGGCTGTTGCTGTGGTGTATTGTCTTTATGTGTACGTGTTAATGGGAGTATTGAAGGGTTATTTGGGCAACACGATGGACGTGTTCTAAGAGTGAGGTTAGGTTGTGTGTGATGTTGAAAGAGGGAGGAAGTTTGTTGGTTGTGGATGGCGAGGTGGTTATATACCCAGCCAGGCGCCTGCCTTGGAACTACCGAATAATGGCGCAGTCGCTCGCAACAGTCAGAGACGGGCGGTACAGGGTTAGTAATCTGTCACCCTAAACCCAAAACAGCTAGCGTTACGATAAGAGGCTGGGGAATGTGCCAGAAGGCTCACCCGGCTGCTTGGCCGCGTTGACTCAGGGACTTTTGCGCCTTCCATTCTTCCATTTTGTTGCCACCCGCAAATCAGATTGAAGGAATGCGAAAATCCCTCTTTATTTCAATACAGGGGATAGGGATTTCGCAGGGAAAAAATTATATACAACTATTTCTCGCATTATTCGGCGCCATTGTAACTTGCTTTGTACAGAGAGGTATTCCCTATCGCCGGCCTCTCCGATAAACGCACCGACCAGGTGACTGAGACAATCTTACCCCTCATTCAAGCGAGCGGTGACGTCGACATCAATGTCCAGCCACTTCGCAGACGAGGCCCCTGTTGGTGTTTCGACGGAAGCGCTATTGAGTGTCAGCAACTCATTTATTGACTCTTTCCTATCAGGTCACATTTAACCGCGAGGCTTATATTCGGTAAGGGCGGTAAGAAGGTAATTGATAGAGCCAGTTTACTTCGTGAATGGACTTCAGGGCCTGGATGTGACCGTGTTGTGATCCATTCGTCATCCTCAGCCGTGTCTTCCGGAAGTTGCAAGGATTAAGCCACATACCATGCACTCCTACAATCCAGCAATCATGTCACGGGATATTTTCACATTCATCAATCAAGCCAGCAAATTAGGTAGAACTTTTTTTTAGGTTTCTTCCTCGCTATATGTATCATCGTCTAGGTCACGTCAATCTACTTAGATGCATGATCCATAGATCGAAAAATAAATCGCCCTATGCCAGACGATGATATGCCATCTCCGCCTCCAATTCGCATTATCAATCGTAAATCTTAAATCTTGAATCTTCCCTTCATAAAAATCCTCCTCGCCATAATTCAAATAAATCATCACGCATAAAATGCGTTCCTCCCCACGTCTGTATATGGCTGCCGGTCTCCAATCCATCAAGGACTCGAGCCAGCGCCGTCTCATGGACCAAGGTGTCGGCCGTTATCCACCCATCAGCCATGATATCATGATGCTCATATCGTCACAAACGTTCGTAAAAAAAAGTGTCGTAAAATCGCTATGCTCTTTAAAATCGACAAAAGAATCAGGGATAAGATATATCCGCTCGCTGTGCATGATGGGGTAAAGTGTCGTAAATCAAAACAAATCAAAGAAAATAAAACGCATCCACTCCCTATGTCGTGGCGGAAGTAGCGCGGGGGTTGAGGCTGCGGGCGGGTTATAGGTTTATATACGCCTGCAAATCAGGGACTTGCATCGTTGGAAACGGAGAATGGCGGGTTTAGTTGGCACGGATGACAAGTTTCGAGAGGAACTTGTTCGACAGGCAGTCGAAGTCATCACGGTTAAACCTACAGTCCGCGCGCGATTTCAAGTAGGACTCTGCAGAATCAATCAGTAAATAGTTATCTTAATGTCAGGGATGAAAGCTTACCGTGCTTAGAAACATGAGATCTCATTTCAGTCATAGCGTCGCAAACAGCGACGTTGTTGTTCAGAAGTTGGCCATGTCGTCTTGTCTCCCACTCCGTAAACGCAGGCAGCTTTTGTGAGATGGCGTGGAAGAGACCCACAATGACACCGACAGGTGTGGTCTCCATGTCAGAGCAGAACTTGTCCACGGAGGCTGGGTCGGGTACTCTGTAGTGACAGTCGAATTGCATCTCCTCCCAGACAGCAAGGAGAATAGAGGCAATCATGAAGATGGTGGGCCAGTTCTTCAATCGGTCACCGCTGTAGACGCTGGAGTATAATGAAGAAAGCTCCTCAAGGACGTCCTTTTGAAGCTCGCGCCACATATCTGCAAGGGCCACCTTGATCTGGAAGTTGATCATGACGGGGGCGAAGGTCTTTCCGAAGAATTTCGATTCTTCGTCGTCAATCTTTCCCTCCATCTCACGCTCTTCGCCTTGATGCTGAACCATAGTAACATGTAATGTAAGGTTGTAGGCCAGGACAAGTTTCAATGCTTTGCGGATGACGGGGAGCTTCTCCTTGCGGTAATAGCGGTGTGCGGTCTTTAAGATCTCAGTGATGAATGGGGTGCCTTCGAAATGGTTGTCAATGAAGTCTTCAAATGGTCCTTCAAGATGCTGGTCAAGGTATTCAGACAATGCCTCTTTCGATACGCCCTCGGAGCCAGCCGACATCCTCTCAGTGCGGATATCGAACTCTAGCGGCTCCTCGTGGATAGATTCGGTCCAGTCAATCATGAAGCAGCTGTCGTCAGTGACATAAACTTCGCGTGCCATGATAGGAATGGCGAAACCGTAGCCGTGCGTAATCCACATGAGCTCTTCGCTTTCAGCAAATCCCTTGATGTTGTAGACACTGACACCGAGGCCGACATGGCGTTCGTAGTCTGCCTTCCAATCCTTCATGAAGTACGCTATATCCTTGATGTCGATACGGGTGCAGGGTACTTGCCATAACCTGGCGTGGGATGGCTGGCAGCCAGCACAAGGCTCACCCTTGTCGCAGGTCTTCTTCAGGAACTTGCAGCGAAGGCAGGCACGCAGTTTCCGTATCTCGCCAGCTTGCTTGCGTTGCTCAGGTAGTAACGGACCCTTCCTCCTGCCAACGCGCTTCTCTGTGTCCTTCTTTCCATTTGATGTGCGACGAATAACGGGTTTGGTTGCCTTTGTGGTAGGGCTCTTCTTTCCACTTGCACCAGAGTTTCTCCGTGGCGGAGGTGAGGAGCTTCCGGAAGCAACTTGGCGAGTCGACTGTACTTTAATAGCGACAGGAGCGACGGCGGCAGCGGGGCTGACGATTTCGTGGATATCATGAGAGTGGTGGTGGGATTCTCCGTGGAAGCAGTTACGATGAGTGTTCAGGTCCAGGTATGTGTCCGACTCCGGTGAGTACGGAGAGTATGGCGGGAAAGTAACCTCTTCGAAACTTCCAAATCCTGTATCCGGGAATGTTGCCGAGCCGTCCGACTGGGACGAATCCGAGTGGCTGCGAAGGTGCAATGTCTGCCCTGGGTTGAAGATGGCCGCGTTCTGCGCTTGCTGGAAGGTATCGAAGTTCTGGTAAGAGTCTACAGCGGTCCATCCATGGTCACTGCTTGAGCTGGGTAACGAATGTACTTCGAGGTATGTGCCAGTTGGGGAGTTGCTGCCGAGACTCTGTCGCCCTACTCCAGGCATGGGGAGACCGTGGTTGGAGGTGAACATAGCATTTTGGAAGTCCTGCCAGTTGGCCAGCCCCATGTCCCACTGTATTGCCTGCGGATCCTGGGCCTGGTCCATGTTGTTGAAGGGAGCGTCCAGCTGGAGACCTGCCTTGGTGTTGAAGGGAGCCTCCATCTGAAGACTTGCCTCGAGGGTAGCCTGCGTCGTGGGAATGTGATAGTCGATCGGTGCATGCTGGAGGTTCTGCTGGAAGGTGCCATCGAATGGTGTGAACTGTGGTCCCATCATAGAATTGCTTTGGAGGTATTGCTGCTGGAGCTGCTGCGGCTGCTGATGTACAGGCCAGTCCGACAGAAGAGTGGGCGAGTTATGTTGGGCAGTCTGATACTGGTGTTGTTGGCTGTCGTTATGCGCGGGTGGTGAACCGTGTTTTTCGTCGACACCTGTGGACAAATCCAAGCCCAGCGGCCACGAATTCCTCACTGTCATGTTGGTATTGGGGTATGGGTATCTCAGTTCTCTTGCATCGAAATCCAGGCCGAGAAGTCCATCCGTCGAGAAGTCAAGACTAGACGCCATTTTGACGGATTGAGGGCTTTTGTGGGGGGTGATCAATGGTATTGTACGAAGAAGTGTCAACGACACCGCCAGTTCCTTTGCAAGAACATGATGTTGCGGTGAGGTTTGGCTGAGAAGATGGTGAGGGTGGGCCTGGGAACTGGCGGAGTTGACCCCCAAATCATGTGCTGTGTTGAGGAAGACTGGCGGTGAGCAGTGCACACGCGCTAGTCCCTTCAAGGACCCGCAACCCTGAAGCGAAGCGCCAACTGTGGACGGCTTTTCGGACGCTTAGCTAGTGCGATAGTATGGGGGTACGTTGGACACACAGCGGAATTGAGGGAGTGGGAAGGATTTGAGCGGGATTGGTGGGAAGCGTGGGAAGGGAGTGGAGGGGAGTGGAGGGATGAACCCCAGCCACCCCGTACGACCCCGCCTGTACGCAATAGCCAACGATAAACCTCGATTCCCAGCCCCTCATGCACTGCACCACAGTCCACGGTGTTTAACTGTCTCTACTCTGCATAATAAACTGCTGTGCTCACAGTTGATCCATTCTCGTCAGACTGTGGCCAATTGACACGTATGGTTCACCTTTGTATCGTTCGCATGTATGACCAAATGAGTGACAGTGGCATCGTGGTGCTTACTTGCATTAGGGACCGCAAAAACCTGTTGCAGGGGACGGATGAAAATGATGGAATGGGGTAAATCGTTCAGTGTCCAAGCTCTCTAGCACGGCGCCAAATCCCACGATAAAACCTCTTCCAGCCCCCCAGAGCAGGCAAGCGCAGGGCGTGTTGAGTCTCTTAGCGCCTGCAAAGATCTCTTCTCGCCACGCACAGATCTTTTTTTTTGCTGGTGGCTGAGGAAAACCCATTCCCGTGGGATCGTGCGCTTCTGCAAATCCCCATATAGAAACTGGCTCCCACAGCAGCCGCCCGTTCTCGTTCTCAAGGACACACACATCAGGGAGCGACGCACCGCAGACAAGGCCATATGAGATGCACAACACAGAAACGTGAAGATGAGACTGCAGTTGCCCGCTTTGCAAAGCGTCGTGGAGGCGGGATGCAAGCATGATCTCGGTGTTGCCGCAGATGAGGGGTTGTCCAATCGCCACACACTTCTTAACATGGCTGTTATAACTCCGCTGTACCATATTGAATCTCCACCTTTGTTTGATTTGCCGAGTGTGAAACCAACTGGTTTTTCTCCATGCAGGCGCCCGTCAAATTCGTATTGACATTGGCGTATCGCGCGGTCTGCTATTGTTTACAAACGGAACTATTTGAGTAGTCCCTCCGTATTGGTCTCAAAGACATCTCACTTCTGAACCCCTCTGCCCACGTGATTACGTGCATTCTGGTTATGTCACCTCAGGTCTATTCACGCCTCTTCTTGATATTGTCGGCTTTATACCCAGTAAGAGTGCAACAGTATCATTCAGAGTCCAGGTCCCCAGAAAGCCATTCATCAAAGATTCTTCCCAGCCCTTGCAGGTCCCCTTCCTTCGTGCCAGCAATCTCACTATCAACAAACTCCTCGATCCATCCCCCACCGAAATCCATCAGCCAAGCATCAGAGTCCTTATCGACGAAGATATTCCCAGGATGAACATCGCCCCATACAATATCATGAGCATGTAGCTCGGTGACAATGTCTATAACCTGCTGCTTCCACTTTGAATGCTGTTCTATGGCTACCTTGCATTGGAGACTGTCCATTGGTTCGGCGAACGGAGGTATGAGGTCAAACAGCAGACCGATTGTCATCGTAGCATCTTCGGATGTCACAATACTGTGAACGCCGGCCACTCTTAATTTGCCCTTCAATCCGGCATTGAGAATGCGGGATTGCACGTCGATTTCTCTGATAACTTGAGCCTTGTCAAGTGAGGGCTTAAAAAACTTGACCGTGCCATCGCCCACAATAGCCTGTCGAGGAATTTCGGACATATAGTCATATTCGTCACTAATTTGGGTGACAATCTGAACCTGGGATGCCTTTATGTGAGAGACGTGCGGATATTGGGGAAGGTCTCGAGATGGGGTCATCAGAACAAACGGATCGATAGTGTGACAATCTTAGGCAACCTCGGGATAAAGCGTACGCCTTGAGACGACAAGCTTCAGATGATAGGTTGGTGGATAGTAGAATCCTTGGAAAGTGAGATCTGTTGGTACATGCGGTGTGCGTTCTTTGAAATATGCAAGGCATGGTTTCACAATCCAACTACATAAGGCGTCGCAGCCGTCGTCATCTTGGTTGTCTGAATCCCCAGCTTCCTCAACCAGTTGCGAGTACTCCCGCTCAAAGGAACTGCCGCGAAGGTCATCAAGTGATACTGTGATCTGAAATCGAGATGCTCGACACATAACACTTATCCATGAGCTGTCAGGACCATTGGCAATGACATGGTGCATGGGATTCTGGCTCTCCGATGAATCCATCGCATGTATTGTCGTCCTCTAGGGAACAGACGACGCATGAAACAACTGCCGAATGATGAGAGTACAGATCCCGTCAAGTCTCATCCCCTAGTCAAACTCTGTCTAAACAGTGACGGGTCAATGCAATGTGGGCGATTTTTGCACGTTATTGCTATTGGCCAATTTGATAAGACAAACGGAATGTGCGCTGAGACACGGATGGGGAGGGTTATGGAGTACACCGCATGGTCTTGGCATTCCATTCCAGGGGACTAACATAATCAGTGAGGTATCAAATAATATTTTTAAGAGGAGTGCATTGCTCCTGTACAATACTCATTCTGGAAAATTCTCATTCCGAGATAATGTTACACAGAATTCTTAAGAAAATAGTGGTAGTGGCACCATCTCAGCTGGGCGAACCTTATCGTATTGGTTTGTGTCCAGCTCGTTTAGTGATCAAAGCGTGGGTGAGGCCCTGCCCAAAATAAATTTAGTTACATGAGGCTCAATTCACGTGAGGCATAGAAGCAACATCGTTGTGATACTGCGCTGATCAGAAGATGGATTCGCTGCAGTATAATGTTGTAGGAGAGGTGGTTTATTTCTGAGGTTCGGTCGAGCATCTACGCTATAACCAACCAACTTCCCGTCCCTCTCTTCTGGACGTCGTCCCATTCTTCTGTGTCAATAAGCGAGCTAGCCACAAACGACGGATTCGCACGAGAACAATAGCAAGAGCTCTATCATATATCGATCCGATGGCGAAATGACGGGTATCACTCATGACATATCCCATCAAACGATCTCAGAGACCAAAGCAACTCCATAAAGTACGCTTTGTGTCCCGGGCTATGGCTTCGACTGCTACCCCGCAACATACCCCACCTCGCTCAGAAACAGAAACAGAAACGGCTGAGAGCTCGAGTGATAGCACAAGCAAAAATTCTCAGGTCCAGCCAAGCATATCGTTTGACGAACTTGCCTCAGAACCAGAGTCAGCAGAGGAAGAGATTTGGCAGGACGAACCTGCCAGTCCCGTGACGATGACGACCACATATCAGATCCCAAGCCTCTTCACCCAACAGCCACCGATTCATGACTTTCTAGCAACAGAAACCTCCGAGAAGCAGGATGATGTTGTAGAAACGTGTTTACCTTTTCTCTCCGCCCAGTCGGATGAGTTCAGCTACTACAATGAGCATGGTGTACCGCATTTACTCCGCGAAAAGCATATTAACTTCTGCCACAAGCAGCTCAACCCTCTTCCTGCGCCGTTCACCAAGGCTGATTCTGCTCGTCCGTGGTTTTTTTACTGGACCCTCACTGCATTGAGTGCACTGGGAGAGGACGTTGGTCAGTATAGGGAAAGACTTATCAGCACGGTCACACCACTCCAAAATTCGACAGGAGGGTTTGGAGGTGGTCATGGCCAGATGAGCCATCTGGCAACAACGTATGCTACGGTGCTCTCATTGGCTATGGTTGGAGGAGAAGATGCGATAGACGTTATTGATCGAAAGGCAATGTGGCAATGGTTGTCCAGGCTAAAGCAATCGGATGGAGGGTTTCAAATGTCTATCGGGGGAGAGGTCGATGTCAGGTAAATACGGGCACATTATTAGCAACTCGATCACGACCTAACACTTATAGGGGCGCATACTGTGCGGCAATGCTGGTGAAACTTCTCAGACTTCCTCTTCACCTGGCCGAGGGATCACCGGCCAAAACTGATGATACTTTCAATTTATTTACAGGTCTCGGTGAATATGTGACACGATGTATGATATTTTTTTAACACCTGTGGCAAGTACTAATGTGCACAGGTCAAACATACGAAGGCGGCATTGCTAGCCGTCCAGATACAGAGGCCCATGGCGCGTATGCCTTCTGTGCTCTTGCGTGCCTTTGTATCCTCGGAGACCCTCGAGTCACTCTCCCAAAGTATCTAGATGTGCCGACGCTCATATCGTGGCTCTCTTCTCGTCAATATGCACCAGAAGGAGGTTTCGCGGGGCGCACGAACAAACTTGTAGATGGATGTTACTCTCATTGGATTGGTGGCTGCTGGCCACTTCTCGACGCTTGTCTTGCGGGTTCGGGAGCGAGCCCTGGGGCTATTCACAATGACAGTCTCTATAGCCGAGAGGCACTGACGCGTTATATCTTGTGCTGTGGACAAGATACCACCAAGCGTGGCGGATTGAGGGATAAGCCCGGAATGTATAGCTCCCGGGCGCCACATATTCACTTATGTTAATATGCTAATTAATGAATACAGGTTTTCCGATGGGTATCATACATGTTATCTGCTTGTTGGACTCAGCTCGGCCCAGCATAAATGGTCTTTACAGACCCCAGCTGATGACACTTTGACCTCGTTGGGGTGGACTTCAGAGACGTATCCGAGAAAGGAGGAGGACGGCTATGTGCAAGTGTTCAGTGAGGAGGATAGGGTCAAGAGCATTCACCCTGTTTACGTCATACCTGAGGGGATTGCGGAGAGGGTTATGCAATACTGCGACAGCCAGGAGCACTTTTCATGAGCATCCTCCGCAAAGTCGGCGTTCGAAGTCCCGTATGAAGGCCACTGAATGGCCAACGGCATGATTTCGAAAGGGGTGGGCCGCAAATAAGGCGGCCACTGAGGGGTTGGGTGCTAGCGTGGAGGTGCTTGGGACCAAGTCGATGCGTTGGCAGCTATTCCAGGGGCTCTATGGTCTCAAGAGGATAGCCATGTACGGATAGACCCGTCGAGCCGCTGTGGTATTGGAAATACCCAGAAATTGGGTAGTCATATGATTGTATCTGTAAATGAACGGTTCAGACACGGGTATGCACAGTGATTCCTCTGGTCGCGTCCGCCGGGACCGAGTGCTTGATGTAAGGAGAGGCTCAGGAGGATTTCCAAGTAGTTCACACACTGTAGTAGTAGTTAAGGTCGCCGACTCTCTAGCCATCCGATGTGCAGCAAGAATAGGAGAACCATATCCACTCATCCACCCTCCGTCGAGTCTTGGAGGTGCGGGAGGACTAAAATGTCGTGCAGATGTGTTGGCGGCTATGGGTTTCCTCCCGACCCGTGCATGTCAGATTTGAGTGATGAGATTACCCTGGTCAGCCAGGTCCATTCTACCGATTGGATGTTGTTTTACTACAGTTATTATGCGCATGTGTATGAGATATTTAGAGTCCGGCGAGTGCCTTTCTATCTGACGAAATTGGGAGGTGCAACAAAAGGCTAGGATGCATCTCTTCAAACTGCAAGTCAAGGCAAGGACGACGAAACACTACGGTCGTACGGACGCTGTAGAGTAACCCCAATAACACCCAAGTGGCCAATTGCAAATCACGGACCCCTGCCACAGCGCATTTTGCAACTCGGCGCCGAAAGGTCACCATCCTCTCCGCCAAGTTTCTCCAGAAAGCATCTACGCGATACCGTCAACGTTCTATACATCGTGTCGCCACGTTTTCTGAGGGGCAAAGACTCGATCAATTGTTACGGGGATACGGAGATACGCGCTCTTGCTCCATCGTTGTCTCACTCAGAGGCGCCCGTTGCGCGATCCCTGAAGCTGTTACTGTGCTCCACAGTGCCATGCTGCACATAACATACCATGACCTACGACGTGCAGATGCCCGCACCTCTAGCTGCATCAATTGACCAGGCCCTGGAGTCGGCGACATCTATTGGCAACGAATTATGAGACGGGCATTTCTGAATTTAAGAAGATAGCGAGACAGCCGTTGGGGAATATGGAAGTACTTGCTCCGCCTATCAACACTGTGAGGTGTCGCCTTTCGCTCTACACTTCCACGAGCCGCGCAGGCCGCATGGTAAATCATACATACGCGTACATATATACGGAGTACAGTTACTCCATACAGTACGCCATACAGTGGTTCATACTGGTACAGTGCATCATCGCTCCATACGAGTGCAGTCCTCGGCCCTGTACGGTACGGTTCGGTGTACTGTTCTGTACTATAGTGTTTCTATGGAGTACTGTTACTGCTATCGTTACTGTGCAGGCCCCGTAATAACTTCTTCTATGTGATAGGTTTTGCTCTTGGCTTCTCTGTGCCTGCTTCCCTGCCGGCCAACGGGACACTCGACCCCTCATTCTTGCCGTCAATTGGATTCCCAAAGTGCGGTTTCCAGGGTTCTTCGCATGATCTCACCGCGATCTCTTCTATCCCCTACATTGCCTGGTGCTAAAGGGCTAAGAAACACATCCCGTACGACTGGGATATCCCGAGTGCTTGATTCAAAGATAGAAAAAAAGTGAGATGTGCAAAACGCAATCGGAGCGCGAGAGCCGACCGATCAGATGTAGATAATTTTACGAATCCAACTTCCGATCGGGGTTACTTTCAAACAGCTATTCTCCATTTTCATGCATTGGAATACATTTGGATCTTCCCGCATTTACTACTCCTGCTGAAGTCGTAATTTCAGAAAAAAACGGTCTTACTCGGGCTCGTCAAGCGTCTGCCAACTCATAATGCATGCGCACACAACCTTGTCGAGGCTAGTCGAAAAGCATGTCTGGTTGCCTCGCGCATTTTCCTTCCACTCATCAATTTTTGTCTTGTTTCGCTCGTTGCTTGATGAGTTGGTCTACCAGCCACTGGCCAATGCACTCTATTTCTCACCGACTTCGTGTCAAGTCGTGCTCCAGTCATTACTTGCCAAGGGCAACGGTCCGATGTATGCACTCCTCTTGACAGTCACCGATGCCGTGCGGGGCAGACCTTGCAAAACTAGGCTCAGCGATGCGCTTATGTTCGAGAATAGGGCCTGTCCCACTGCTAAAGATACATATCGCATGATGCAGCACTAGGAAGGCCTTGATCCTGAAATGCCCCATAGTCTCAGAACGTCTATTTCGTGTTTATTTCTGGGGTTTGCCATGCTCAATTGGCATTAGCCCCAGTCTGATTGATCGCCCCATGTCAAAGATATTGCCCCTCCCTGTCGCCCCTCCTTCCTGTGGTATGAGTCTCAAGGAGAGACGTACATAGCCGGAGGGTGTGGAAACGCGTTGTCTATTTCGCCACCAGTGCTGCAGAGCCAGTACCTCTAGCAAATGCACTGATGGTCAGATAGGAGCAGCCTGCCCTCTTAACAGTTTGAGATCACCCCTCCTGTGCCCCGCCATAACCGTGGTGGAGTTGGCTAATATCAGGAAATCATCAACTGGCAACGGCATACGCCAGCACATCAATATGGGTCACACCTCTTGAGCCGCAGAACTTCGTGCGTCTGGCTCGACTGCTCGCCCTATCTGATGTCCCCTTGGAATTTTTGAACCGATTGATCCCACCTATCCTTGCGGTACGCTAACTTTAGGCGTGGGCAATAAATCACACATGTCTCGCCTTGAGGGACGAAAATATCCTGCCCAAGATCTCCCAGGTCAACCACAGAAACCGCCTCACTCCTCTTCTACCACGCCGTCGCCCACCCTTTTCAGCCTTATCAATTTTTAGTTGACAACATAGCTGCAGTACTCCTACTTCAATATCACGAAAAAGAAAAGTCAATTGACATTGACCTCGGGTTTTCATTGTAGGGCTGTCTTGGGCAAAAAGAAACCCTGCAGTTGGGTTGTGATAAACTTCATTGAATCGACGTAACCCCTGAGTAGAAGGGTCAGACAAGATCTTTGCCTGCACAGAATCATGATGGGCGGCTTCTACATCCAGTATCTTGACGGTATGTTATCTCTTCACACATATTGCCACCGGGATCGAGTTGTACTTGAGGCGTGCCTGCAGACGCCTTCCCGTTGCTGGTTACCTTGGGCATCATTTTAATATGAGGTCCTAACGTAGTATCATCCCACGAGGAAGACTAACTGGGATGTACCACGCTTCTGTGTCCCGACGTCGATTTAGAGTGTGGCGACGTTGGTGCCTGCCTCTGGGCATGACGGCTTTCCCTTTTCGCAGGACCAGTGGCTTTTGTTGACGAATGCTAATGCTGTGCATAGGCTTGTGCCAACGCCGCGGGTGGAGGGATCCCATGTACGAGGTCTACCGAAGCAGCTCCGGCTTCACCTGCCTTGTGCTCGTCAATGGAAGAGAGTACCGTACCGACCTGGCGTACGAATCGGATCAGCTGGCGCAGGAGAACGCTGCGATGCGTGCATTCATGGTGTGCCGCAACTTCTCTGTCAATGGCGGGATGCTGGCCAGGAACGGGGTCGTCCAGGGGCTACCGGCCACTGAGGGGGGTTCTCGCCACAAGAGACGGGGTGGAGGCAGGCTTCCTAGCCGTCATTCGCCCAGCCCGAGTAACAGCGATTCGACATCATCCTACGAATAGAGAGTCACGTCGATTCCCATTTGCCTCAAAGCCGAGATCTACCTCAGCTTCTCCGAACCCTGGACTCGCTGATCACCTACTATCCTATCCTACCTCGTTTCCTCATCCAACTCCATCTCTTCATTTCCAAGATTGCCAAAAAGCCCAAATCAACGAAGAATTTACACACATTACGACCTGTTACGTTATCCACCCCTTTTAACTAACGACATTTAACGACTTTTACGATTTTTATATCCGCATTTTCTTGATTTTTTTTTACTTTTTTAAGACATCCACAACGGCGCGGCACGGGCTTCACAGGACCTGCCGCTCGCACAGCACAGAGGCAACTCTTATGCAGCCGTTTCAACAGGAGAGGCCAACTTCCTTCTTGTTTTCGCTTCTTCGCACGCACACTCGCAACCTGGATGGGTCTGGGAGGAGGTTACCCTTTTTGGCAGAGCAGAGACAGAGACAGAGAACCACCACTATCAGAGAGAGAGAGAGCTAGAACGCAGTCCCGACGAAATTCTTCCTCGCTCAGACAGAAACTCAGACATGAACTTATTTTTGGAACCACATGGCTTTTGTTTGACGTTGCCCATTTTTTTGGAGGCAAAATTGCATTTAGCGAGGCGGATTCTCTTTTAACTTTTTATCATCATTATATCCATAGTGTTTCATACGTTTTATCACGATCGGGGGGTGGCTATAGTGCTATTGCTGTTGTTTTTCTCATATGGTTGAGAACGTCGATGAGAAAGGGAGGGCTTTCAGACAATGAAGCCTCGAATCAAAACCCGTTTTTGCAGTTTTTGTGTGCCTCGCCTTACTACTACTACCCCTGTGTGCCATGTCGTCAAAGGTATGTATGGTATGTATGTGTACCATTCTGGTGAAGCTCAGCCTTGCAGTGAGACGACTGTCTGGAAGACCTTTCCCAACCTCGTGGAGAGCATGCCCTCGTCAGTACAGTATTGGACCACAACGGTGGATGGTGATATGAGACAAACAGGGCTATTGTTAGCGTATGTGGGGGGGATACTGAATGGATTGAGCCAGTCAGACACCACAGACGCTCAGGTTGGTTGCGGCCGCACACAGAGAGGGCCACACATACAAAGACGGAAATTCCAACACAACAGCGGAAAGCGGACATTTGGGAGTGTATCATGTGATCTGGTCGGTGAGGGAAAGTGGTTAACTTCTTTTAACGAAGTGACGACCTATCCTTCATCCACGCCCAAACAAACTTCCCCACTTTTAAACGCCGATTTGTGAGTACAAACGATCCAGTATAATGTACGAATGTACTGTACGAATTACGAACGCAGTACAGTAATATAAAAAAGGGTCACCAATTATCCCAAAACCAACCAACCAACCTCGTATTGCAACAATTCCTCGTGATTTTATTATGGGACAAACACGGTATTGTTGTCTATTTATATTTTAGTCCTATTTTATTCCTTTCATTCCTTTTATTTTATTACATTTATTTTTATTATTCTGGTTGCAAACGCAACCGTGTTAAATTCATAATTGGTCCCAGTTAATTCATAGTAATTTTACAGAGTAAATTACAGTGTGAAATCCGCTGTAAATTCAATTTTAGTACCCCGTAAAATAAGGTGTCGCCGCGCCACTATGCTCCTCCCACTTCCCTTTTCCAATCCCCCCTAACTCCCCCCCCCTACTTGCCCCCCCCTAACACCCCTCCCAATCCCATCTCGATCCAGCTACCTACCAGCCTTCTTAGCGTACCCCCTTTCAAGGAAATTTGGACCTCAAAATATAGTGATCACCCGCAAGGTGGCCTCACATCTGATCGTCCCTTCAAACTACTCGTACCAGTTCAAAAAAGTCTACGGGAAACGGGAAAGCTACCTTCTTTTTACTTCTCCCTCCCATACAACACGCGTACACACATACTACTCAATACTACCTCGATCTAACTCCATATCTCGTCGTTGACATCCCCCTTCGCACTTACTGAGAGCCAAAGTCCCTCGCTACCCTTTGCATTCAGGCCAACAACGCCGACTCGGTCTCCTACTTTACACGGTGGGGTAGCTCTCTCGCCCCTGGAACCACCACACATTCGCGCATACAGCTCTTAATTCACAACCATCCACCATGAAGGGTAAGCAGCTGGCAGTCAGACAGAAACAGTCGTATCAGGGCAATGGCTAACTTCGGAGTGCAGCTCTCATTCTTGTCGGCGGCTTTGGCACGCGCCTGCGCCCACTCGTACGTTCTACGCTCCCACCGACGGAATTCGAAAGCTCCATATACCGTATCGAACATGACTGATTTTACAATGATAGACCCTTACACTGCCCAAGCCGCTGGTGGAATTTGGCAACAAGCGCATGATCCTACATCAGATTGAGGCTCTGGCAGCCGCAGGCGTAACAGACATCGTCTTGGCCGTCAACTACCGCCCTGAGGTTATGGAGAAGTACCTTGCCGAAGTGCGTCTCCCGTCCTGAAATACCATACCTCCTCTCCACGCAGCCAGCTGACTGGCGGTTTCCTACAGTATGAAGAACAATACAACGTCAAGATCACATTCTCCATTGAGACAGAGCCCCTTGGCACCGCAGGACCGCTCAAGCTCGCCGAGAAGACCCTCGGAAAGAACAACGAGCCATTCTTCGTCCTCAACTCCGATGTCATCTGCGACTACCCGTTCGCGGAGCTAGCCGCCTTCCACAAAGCACACGGAGATGAGGGTACCATCATTGTGACCAAGGTCGAGGAGCCGTCAAAGTACGGAGTCGTCGTGCACAAGCCCAACCACAACTCGCGCATCGACCGCTTCGTCGAGAAGCCCGTCGAGTTCGTCGGCAACAGAATCAACGCCGGCCTCTACATCCTCAACCCCAGCGTCCTCGAACGCATTGAGCTCCGCCCAACCTCCATCGAGCAAGAGACCTTCCCCTCCATGTGCGCCGACGGCCAACTCCACTCCTTCGACCTCGAAGGCTTCTGGATGGACGTCGGACAGCCCAAGGACTTCCTCTCAGGAACCTGCCTTTACCTCTCCTCCCTCAGCAAGAAGAACTCCAAGCTCCTCACCCCGCCAAGCACATCCTACGTTCACGGCGGTAACGTCCTGATTGATCCCTCCGCCAAGATCGGCCGCAACTGCCGCATCGGACCAAATGTCACTATCGGCCCCGACGTCGTCATCGGCGACGGCGTGCGTCTCCAGCGCTGCGTCATCCTGCAGGGTAG
This sequence comes from Pseudogymnoascus pannorum, assembly GCA_001630605.1. NCBI lineage: Eukaryota > Fungi > Ascomycota > Leotiomycetes > Thelebolales > Thelebolaceae > Pseudogymnoascus > Pseudogymnoascus pannorum. The sequence goes on along the minus strand of LNAS01000244.1, from coordinate 94,570 downwards.
CAAGGTCAAGGACCACGCCTGGATCAAGTCTACGATCGTTGGCTGGAACTCCAGCGTAGGGAAGTGGGCGCGTCTTGAGAATGTGTCTGTCCTCGGTGACGACGTCACTATCGCGGATGAGATCTACGTCAATGGCGGCTCGGTCCTACCTCACAAGACTATCAAGGCTAATGTCGATACGCCCTCTATCATCATGTAGAGAGCGCGCAAGCAAACTCTGCTGATTCTTGGGGTTTTCGCGCGTTTGCCATCGTCGACGGGCTGCTCATATTCCTTGTCGCAAGGGGCATTTTGGAAGTAAAAAACGAAAAGCTGCACGCACACTGACTGATTGACTTTACCCTCCCGGCGCTCAAAAAAACGTGCACAAAAAAAACCCGCAAGAACATATCAAAAAAATTACATATAAAACGCCAAAACGACAACTTTTTAATCTCTCCTCTTACTGTTCGCTCTCATCCCGGCCGGGGTGAGGCGGCTTATCATATTACACATTCTCATTTTTCTTCGTTTTTTTGGCGGGGGGGTTATGGGTTGGATGGATGGGTGGTCATGCATCGATCGGTTGGCGGGCTGGAGCGCGCATGGGTGATATAGACATGAGGTGGATGGAAGGGGAGGAGGGGGGGTATACTGGGAGTGTGCGTGTATACTTGGTGTGCGTTGTGCGCGTTTGGGCCTCTCTCTACTTACTGCAGTAGCGTGCTCGGTGCATTAACTGCGATTGATGGATGGATGATATGGATGTCCCCCTTTTTTTTTGTACAATACAATAAGCTTATTTACCTTGGATGCTAGTTATTAGTTTTCTAGAACGGGCTTCTGCTATTGTGCTCCATTTTTTCGCAGTCTGTGTGTTTGTGATATTTATGTGTGAGATTAAGAAAAAGTGATAGATAATCTGCGTTTAGTTAATTATTTGATGTTGTATATTCACCTATTATGAATTTCCTATCTAATAGCGTATCTATTAATTTTAAATCAGCTATTTAATAGTAGCTGATTTGACAACTTCGTTTTTCTTTTATATGGTCTGAAGAGCTGAAATGATAAGTCACCCTTGCTGAAAGCAGCCAGCTTCCTCATCGCTAAGTCCACAGTAATAGTATTTAAGTCCCAATAGCACCAGAATAGCCACATATGACTATAGACTCGAGAGAACTAGGCATCCTGTCCGCTCTGCCATACATAAGCTTAGGTAACACCTGGACAATAGTCTCAATCATGCCAATAGGCATAGCGTGGGATCTGAGCCCCTTGCTGCCCTAAGGGATGAAGCGAGGGTGAGCAGGGTGAGCGGGGTGAGGCGACGCAACATTCTCGTGTCAATTTCGTGTCAGCATCGTGTCAATTTCGTAATAGATCCGTCGAAAGGTGCTGTCGTTAGCAATTGCCCATATCCTCACGCAGTCTTTTTCAATTTCTACAGAGAGGTTTATCTACGACAAGAGGGACCCATGGCGCCCAAATCACCTCTGGATGAACCAGTGATCTCTGGCCCTTTCAGCTTGTACGAGGGGAGTTTCATTTTGGAGTTTTTGGAGCCACATCCCTCGAGAGATGCAACGTGAGTCGCAAATCCAACAAGCCAAGAACACCCGTTCAAAACCCTTTACTGACCTCGATCCAGAGTTCTGATAAGAGCAACGTACAAACACGACCACCCTCTCTGCAAACAAGGCAAAGATCATCCTCAGGTAGGTAGATACCTTAAGACGGATATCCCATCTCGTTTCCATGTGACATCCACTGATAAGAAATTCAGTCACCTCCTCTTCACCTCCATTTTAATCAATCGGAGACTTTCCAGGTCCTCCAAGGCCAAGTGGCCACCGTCGAGGGATGGTCTGTAACCACAACGGTCTATACCCGAGAGGACGGGCCGCATGAGATCAAGCCATGGGTACCTCATAGCTTTAACCCTGTGCCAGATAGCCCCGAAGATACCGTCCTGCTGGTCTGGGCGCACCCTGACGACGTCGATGAGATGATGGACAGAGTCTTCTTCACAAACTTGCTGATGTACGTCAGCGACGTGCATGAGAAAAAGGTCTCGCTAAACCCGTTCCAGATCATGCTGACCCAGTGAGTTCTCCCCTCGCCGAAATGCAACATCAGAGCCTGAAGACTTACTCTTGCTAGGCATGTTTCTGCCACTGCCCTGATATGGTTTCCTACCGCGACGTGGCTGGGCCCGCTACGCTGGTGGGTGCCTTGGAAGGTGCAAGCCTTGTTTGCTGCGGCGGGGAGGCTGATGGGGTTGACCCCTATGATGAAGAGGTATACCTCGGAGGAGGAGTTTGCAGAGATTCAGAAGACGAAGAGGACTTGAAGGGTCATTCTATACCTAGGAAAATGTGCCGATCCCATAGATACATCGTTTGTAATTTCGGATTCTTGACGCTATAACACGTCGATCCTATCCTCTAGGGTAGGCTATTTCCGTCCTATTATAGCAGATAGCCCGATGTTAAAATAGATAGATAGAAATTATAGATGGAAGACTGGGGAATGTAGTGGGAGCTAGGCTCTTTATACTATTTTCACCCACGGTCTGTTCACCTTGCTCACCCTACTCAACTATAGCCATCTAATATCGCGGTACAACGCGTTGCATGTTGAGACCACATGTTGTGATGGAGGTAGTCCTACCACGACACTGAGGGGGACAACCGGATAATCATGGGGGCATCAAAATTATGAGGGCGGCGTCGCCCACTAGGCTGAATGGCACTGATTTAACTATTATCCAAGTGTCAACTTGTAATTCACTTGCTTATTACACTCAATCGTGCCAATAGCGTGGAATCCTAGCCCCTTGCCGCCTTAACGGGTGAAGCGAGGGTGAGCAGGGTGAGTAGTTGGTGGGTGACCACCAGCGAATACCCACTGTTGTATGTTATCTCTCTCTTTTTTTTTGGGCTATCTATTTATTTCTTAGAGAGAGGGGGGCGACTACTATTATATCCATCTACCCCTTTCCCTGGCTATAATAGCAAGTTTTTCGCACTGAATACCCTTACTCCTGTGCAATGTTACTTGTGTATCTCCCCCTTTGAGCAAAGAACTTTCATAGAGATGTATAGCAGAAAAAGGTTGAAAAATTTAGAAGATGTGTGTTTTTATATTACATCTATATGTCCTACTGGCAAAGCCCAAACCCGCCTTGTGACACAAATAGATTAAGGTTACTTGCGTCCACTAGCCACTTCAAGCCACCATGTATCTATCTGCTGGCAAAACCCCTTAATCAGAGACCCATCAACGCCTTCTTAACGGGAAGCGACACATCACAACATCTAGCCTGTAACCCTGTAGCTCTTGAAGGTCTTTTTCGGAAACTGCGTCCCCTCGACACCATAGTATGCCGTACCTTTGCAGTTGGTTTTTGTGTATCCTGTATATCCGACCGGGTCTTTGTGTAATGGTGTTTCAGCGTAGAAATGGACTTCTTTCGTGGTCCCTGTGTAATCGGAGCGGAGGTTCACACAGTTGCCAAACGATCTTCCGTCAGCGCTGACTCTTTTTCCGGTGTTCGAGAAGAAGTCGAGTGACCAGGCCTCAGTGGAGGCGGCGATGGCTAGGACGGCGACAATGGTGGTGATCTTCATTTTGGGAGGGTGTTCTGAGGTAGTTGTGTGAGATAGAGGATATTTGTATTTTTGAGGATTGATGCCCCTTCTTCCTATGCGGATTGAGTCGTGCTTTATAGTTTTTCATGTCTCATGCCCTTTCGATGGGTTATGGCTTTTCGATAAGTTATGATGCCTTTTTGAGGCCAACAGCTCTATAGAAATTGCGATCACCATAATCTGGACTCATGTTGCACCGCCTTACTGCCTGTTTAGCACTATTTTAAAAAGCTGAATACATATTAAAACAAGCCAAGTTAAACCATTCTAAATACAGGGACAAGAAACGAAGATATGGCCTCCTTGGCTGCTGGTATTGTGCGTTTATGCCAACAGCAGTTCTCAGCCCCCCAAGATCTGCACTTTAGGCTCCACTGCCAAGCGCACTACTGCATTTTATCCATCTGTCAGGCTGTTTTTGATCACTGCCGCAACCTTACTCCAGGGGAAGAACCGAACCAGCGGAAAGCCTCACAGTTTTAGCTGGATATTGGCAAAGCAAGGTGTGGTCAATCAACCCCTGTTGTTGTTGGAGGGGGAGCCCTCAGCGCCAACATGACCACGGAATCGTGTAAGCAGCAACGGTCTAAGAGCGGGAACACGGAAGCGGAAGGCAGACACGGGGACAGTTTTAATGGTGGTTTTGGCGACTCTTAGACGTATGGTGAGTGATATGTTGTCCACCCCTTTTGAGGCAACAATTTATGGCCTCGTATAAAAATATAGCACGTGACTGGTAGTGAGAGTTAATGTTTTCTCAAACTTGAAGTAAAGATGGAAGGAACGAAGGGCGGCAACGCGGCTCCTTCCGCCTCTGCCTGAAACCTCATTTTTAATATAAGAAAGGCACGAAGGACAGGGGTAGACAAGAACTAGCTGCGGCCCCTTCCGCTTCATCCTAGAACGCTTATTTTTAAAATGAAGGCACGACTGGGGATATACAGTGTTACATGTTGAGGAGGAAGGAACGACTGGTACATGACTTCCATATAACATTTTGATTTCTTATACACAGATATAGATAGCTAAAACGAATAAAAATGTAGGCTTCATTTATTTTTTGTTATGATGCACAACACAGACAATAATACAATGGAGGCTCGCACTCCGTAGAGCTCCCATATATGCCAATGACAAACGAAACCCACCAACCAACCAACCCATCCCGTCCCCCCCCACCAATCTAAACTAATCCATCTTGTTACAACGTCACACTTTTACCCGGCCCTTCCTTCTCTAGGGACCTGCAATTAATCATCTACTACACCTTGCAATAATCTACTCCCCCTTAAGCTTCTCCTGCCTAACCGCAAAAGCAGTCTCGAGCAACTCGCTCTCCTCCTTGATATGGCTGGCCTTGAGGCCCGTAGCCACCGACGCACTAGGGTTACGTCCAGCATACATGACGTGTTTCCTGTTGTGGTGCTCGGTAACGTTCAAGATCGTCTCAATACGCGGCTGCGTGAAGGTCCACGCGCCGGCATTAAGCGGCTCCTCCTGACACCATACGATGGTCTCAGCATTGGGGTAGCTATCGAGGTTCTCCTTGACCTGCTGCCAAGGGAAGGGATTGAGCTGCTCGATACGCGTGATGGCTGTGTCGGTGATGCCCTTGTCGAGGCGGTGCTTGTGCAGTGCGGCGTAGACTTGGCCGGTACACAGGATCACGCGCTTGATGTCCTTGGGCTCCGCGGCGGCGGCGCCGTGCTCGGTTTCGGGGATGATGGGGCGGAATTGGGTGTCGCCGACGAACTCGTCGATGGAGGAGCGGGCGAGAGGGTGGCGGAGGAGGGACTTGGAGAAGAAGATGATGAGAGCTAGATTTGAGTTAGTAGGTGTATGGTTTGGCAGTTTGGGGTATGCAGCTTACGCTTCCTGAATTGTCTGTTCATCTGTCTGCGGAGAATGTGGAACAGGTTAGACGGCGAGGTCATGTAGGCGATCTGCATATTGCAGTCCTGGTGGAGACGATCCAGCTTGTCGGGGCTTGGGTAGACGCGGGGCTCCTCGTTCGAGAGCTGGAGGTAACGCTCCATACGACCAGAAGAATGCTCAGGGCCTTGTCCATCATATCCGTGAGGAAGGGACATGACAAGTCCAGATCTCTGCATCCACTTAACTTCTCCGGAAGCGATGAACTGATCAATAATACATTGGGCATTGTTGGCGAAGTCACCGAATTGAGCCTCCCACATAACGAGGGCATTTGGTGAAGTGAGAGAGTAACCATACTCAAAGCCCAAGCAGCCAAACTCGCTTAGCGAAGAGTTAGAAATGACAAACTTGCCCTGGTCTTTGCTGACGTGCTGGAGTGGAGTGAAAGTCGCCTCGTTCTCTTGGTCATGGAAGACAGCGTGACGCTGCGAGAAAGTACCACGCTCAACATCCTGTCCAGAGACACGGACGTGGTGGCCCTCGGTAACGAGAGATCCAAAGGCCAAGGCCTCAGCAGTCGACCAATCAATGTTCTGGCCCTCGTTGACAGTCTTGACTCTGTTGGCGAGAATACGTTTAAGGTTGCGGTGAACATTGAACTCTTCGGGAGCCGTACCAATAGTGGTGCCAATGTGCTCCAAGGTTTCCTTCTTAACACCAGTTGGTGGGTGTGGGAGAACCTCGGTGGCGAGCTCCTTTGGCGACTTGAAGCCGTTCCAGGCGGATGTGGTCCACTCCTTAGAGGTTGGTTGATAATCCTTGCTCTTGGCGAAGGACTCCTCAAGCATACCCCAAACCCACTTCTTGTGCTCATCAATGTCATCCTTTGTGAACGTACCGTCCTTGAGGAGCTGGTTAATGTAGATATCGATTTGTGGCTCGTGATCCTGGATGCGCTTGTACATCAATGGCTGAGTGAATGAAGGCTGGTCAGTCTCGTTGTGACCGTGCTTTCTGTAGCAGACAAGATCGATGACAACGTCAGAGCGGAACTCAGCGCGCCAATCGGCGGCAAGTTGGCAGACGTAGTTGACGGCCTCGACATCGTCGGCGTTGACGTGGAAGACTGGGGCATCAATAGCCTTGGCGATATCGGTACAGTATGCGGTGGAGCGGGCGAAACGAGGATCAGTGGTGAAACCAATCTGGTTGTTCACAACAAGATGGATGGTACCACCAGTGGAGTAGGCCGGGAGAGAATGGAAGCCAAGGCACTCATACACAACACCCTGGGCAGCGAAGGCAGCATCACCGTGGAGAAGGACACCCATGGCGGTGGTGTGGTTCTTCTCGTCGTTGTTGTAATGCTGGATGGCACGGGTCTTGCCGAGGACAACTGGGTCCTCTGCCTCCAAATGAGACGGGTTGGCAACGAGAGAAAGCTGGACACGCTTTCCGGATGGGGTTGGGCGCTCAAAGTTCATTCCCAAGTGGTATTTGACATCCCCAGATCCCTCATCCTCATCGGCTGCGGTTCCACTGAACTCGCTGAAAATAGATTCATTCGGCTTGCGGACAACGTTGCTGAGAACGTTCAGGCGTCCACGATGGGGCATACCAATGACAATGTCCTTGACACCATAGTCGACACTGCGATCGATGAGGGCCTTCATTCCAGGAACGAGGGTCTCGCAACCTTCCAGGCCGAAACGCTTGTCGTTGGGGTATTTTGTGGCAGAGAAAGCTTCGAAGCTAGACGACCAAATAAGACGGTCTAGAATACGGCGCTTCTCGTCAACGGAGTATTTGTATGGCTGTGGGATTTCGATGCGCTCTCTGAGCCAGTCGCACTGTTCCCTGTCTGGGATGTGAATGTATTCGACACCATATGATCCACAGTAGATGTTCTCGCAGGCCGCGATGATCTCACGCAGAGTCATCTTCTCACGGCCATCCTTCTTAAACCTAGGCAAGATACCGGGTCCCAAGGTGTATTCGGAATCGAGATCCTTCTCTGTGAAGCCGTAGTGATCTAGGTGTAGTTCTTTCGGGTTGCTGTATCCAAACTCCTTTGCCTCGCCACGGATACCGAGAGGGTCAATACGGGCCTTGTGATGCCCGCGAGCCTGGTATGCGCGAACAAGGAGCTGGACTTTTAAGTGATTCGTGACATCGTTGCCGGGTCCGGCTGCTGCACCCGGCATGAACGAGGGGACGCCACCAGCAGGTGTAGGCACCAAGGTAGGCGGAGGAGTGAAAGCCTGCGACATTGGCATGTCGCCGCTCTCCATATTCTTGAAATATACTTGCCACGAGACGTGGACACTCGACGGGTCTTCCTTCCACGACATATACATCTCGTCGATATAATTCGCGGTGTTCCCGGAGAGGAAGCTGTCGTTTGGTTCCGGCGCGTTGGCGACGGCAGCAGCATATCGCTTTTGGGAGGCTACCGCCAACGGATGCCGTTTTGAAGCGATTGATGACCTCAGAGGGCTGGGTGATGAGAAAATGGTGGCTCTAGAGCTCGACGTGGTTGACAAGGAGCGTGCCTGGCAGCCAGCTCTCAAGAGCTGACTGCTCGACTTTCGTAACGAAGTTCTAAGCATTGTGTCAAATCAATGCAGGAATGGCAATTGGAAAAGTTGGAAAAGCGAAGGTTCGATCATTCAGCTCCAGGTTGTGGAGGAAATAATGAGGGATGAGGGATAAAATAATAGGGACTTTGGAACTTCTGTAGGAGCGAGTGACAGCATAACCTTTCTCGGGCAAGGGGACATCACGGGACTCGGCTGTAACCTCGCCTTCTCCTCACGTTCTAGCCAACGGCAATCCGGGTATCCCGATGCTGATTTGTCAGCAGTCATTTTGTTCATGCCGCGCGAATTCTATTGGTCCACTTGTTTGCTTTACTCCAATTTACTCCAAGTACGTAGCCTTGGCAATCGGCTACGACGGCCGACCGGATATACGTTTTAGCGACCTATACCTTGAAGATTATATGGAATTATATGGTCGGTGATCATTCCAACGTTTCAAAGCTCAAACACATGCTTCATATTTAAGAGTAGTGCTGAGGCCGACAAAGAGAAGCTGGGTTTGGGACAGGAAATGAGGCACTGCCCATCGTCCTAGGCAAACCCTGGAGAACAGGTAGCTGGGAAGACAGGAAGAAAAGAGTCTGCCTAGGTGACTTAACGTGAACCTTGCTTTATGTAGGCAGAGAATGGTAACCTCACTTCTGGTAAACAAGTCACACTCAAACGTCCGCGTGGAAGAATAAACCTAGACTTCTCTCGGCACCATGGCAAACCCCAGAGGCTCTGCCGCTTATAAAAAAAAAGATGGCAAAGTGACACTGTCACCAGACCAGACGTCGATGGTGTGGACACCGACAGCGGCAGGTCTATCCGGAATCTCCATTAACATTTCTGATATTACAAGTATGTCCGGCGCGCAATCAAAGCCAGTATGAGCTAATTTAGCATAGATCTCCAGCAGACGCCAGAAACTTCAGAGAAGGTCATGCTCAAGATATTCGTCAAACCTCCTGAAGCTGCAGAGCCTGTTACCCACCTCTTCCATTTTAACGCACCATCAGAGCCTCGCAGTGAAGCAAACGCCATAAAAGATGTTTTGACAAGCCTAATTGCGTCCCTAAAAGCGGGGGAGCCAAGCATTGTAAAGGCCAATGGGGCTAATGGCGCGCCTGGTGCGATGGCCATCGCCAGTGCCGTTGCATCAAAGCCGTCTGGAACTCCTGCATGGTACGACGATAACCAGCTGAAAAATGATTTTGAGTTACAGCAAGCATTGATGAGAAAAGATCCACTGCTACTCCAGACCTACGAAGAGGCAAGGCGAACGAAGCCTGACACCACATCAAATACCCAGTTTAATACCCAGTTCTGGTCAACTCGAATTAATCTTCTTCGGGCGTATGCTGTTGAAAACAATCAGCAACGTGGTGCCTACAACGTTCTTTCAGTCGTAAAGCCTCGCCAGGAGGATGGCGAATTGAAGCTGCGCATCAGCAAAGAACAAGTGCAACTTATATTTAGCCAACATCCCCTTGTCAAAAGGGTATATGATGAAAATGTCCCGAAACTTAATGAGAGTGAGTTCTGGTCAAGATTTTTTCTGAGTCGGCTCTTCAAGAAATTGAAGGGTGAACGTATTGTGGAGGCCGATAGTTCCGATGCAACATTTGACAGATATCTTGATGCTTCAAACTCTGATATCCTTGGCCAAAGATTGGCATCAGCTCATATCCCGCATGTCATTGACATAGAGGGCAACGAAGAAAATCAGGGTGGCAGCAAAGGCGGCAATCGACAAGATTTTACCATGAGGCCATCGTCATCAGCCAAAGCACCAATTATCCGCACACTGAACAGCCTGAGCGAAAAGATAATGGAAAACGTCGCACAATCGGATGTTGATCCATCGGCTCCAATCGGCTTGGATGAGAAAACATTTAACGAATTGGCCTTGCGAGACCTTCAAGGGGACGAAGAAGAAAACCGGATAATGCTGAATATCAAAGAGCAGAGCCAGTTCTTCTCGAACGATAAATCTCAAGTATCTGCTGAAGCAGCGGTATATGCTAAACAGGATCCGAATGAGCTGTTAATGGAATTAAATACGGACCTCGACCCAGAGCTTATGGATATCGATGCCGCTGGCGGGCTTGATCTTCGAACAGCGATTGGAGTGAACGAGGAGAGTGATAGTGAGGATGATGAAGATAAGCAGCCTCACGTTGGTAGCAGAATCAGCTTCATCGATGCACAAAAGCAGATATTCGAAGGCATCACTCAGCAGAGAACGCGAATGGACGGCACAGATCCCCAATCAAACCTGTCTGGTCTTTCGCAGACTCTCTTTGATCGCCTTACACTTACGCACGCAACCACCACTGAATTCTTGCATCACTTTTGGTCGGTATTCTTAAGTGGGGATCCTGACCGTGCTGGAGAACTGGCGAAGTTGGTAGAAACATTGGAGAGGGCCTTGGATCGCATCAACGCAGTCGCTGCTGATGCAGAAAAGGAAAGAAATGATCTGATCAAAAGCCAGAAGCAACAGATTAGGGAACTATGGGAAAAGACAGGTAAAAAAATGCAATATAAACCAGAGTTGGTTGGTGGGGGGGAGAAGGTGGTACGGGGGATGCTAGAGCCTACAATTTTCGCTCTAGATAAAGCGTCGAAGGAATATAAGAAGGCGCTAGCAGCAGAGGGTGTCGATACATCCTGAGATGCCCTAGACTGGTTCTGTTATTGGAAGAAGGCAGGATAGGAAGGTGCAGCCAGAGTGGTGACCATCGCTCTTGCCTCGGGGGATGCAAAAAATTGCAGTAGTGATGCGGTAGACGAGATACTTCGACAGCTTATGGTACCTTATCGAAACCACTTAACCACAATACTCTTGTTCTTTCGCTTTTTACTATCCAACGTACCGGAGAAGGCATATCGTGGAATTGTTGGAACTGGGTAGTTGGAAGTTTCACTCGCTGACCAGATGATTTGTGGTTCTTGATGCAAACATGGCCGAAGAGAGCCTCCTCGACTCCGATGCTCCAGCTAACATTCGATCGCCCCTCATACCACATACTAATACTAAGCCCGTTACGATCAATGCCAAATCTGCGAAGAAGGTCAGCCGAAAACCATCTTTTGCCCGGCGACTGGACTCGTCAGAATCCATCCCTAGCTCCCACGACTCTATTTTTGCTGCTGAATACGTGTCACCTCATGCAAGCGAAGACGGCGGATACAAGATTGAGAAATGGCAGGTTATTGGCAGCTCAATTCGACCCTCAGCTATTGAAGAACAGATGCCGCCACTACTAGGCAACGATGAGAACTCGGATGTAGGACTACCCGTTGGCAATACCCCGATTATTTATGGCCATGGGACGGCCCTGACCACCATTATCGAACAAAAGTCGTCGTCGGCGACCATGCGTACCATCAGCACCCCGTCTCCCGTTAGGACCCTCACCCGCCCACGCTCAACGTCGGACCTATCGTCATCTTCGGCATCAGCATCCATACGGAAACAGCCACCCAAAAACGGTCCTGTCAGAGGCGAATTCTCAATCAGTGGTATGATCCACCGCCTCGCTTCGTTCTCGGACGAGGATGTCGGCGCCATAAAACTATCGTGGCCTGAGGGCTACGATCCAAACGCAAACAAGCCAAAAGGGGTGACAAAATCAAGCATGGACGGCAGTCCCTCTGAAATGCAGGAGACGGCATTCCGTCAAATATATGCTCAGCCTCTTAGCCCTATTCAACCTCCTATTGAGCGCCCAGCAACCCCACCAGGAATGCCCTCATGGACCGCAGCACAGCAACAGCGACGGCCACATGATGTGCCAACTACCACGACTCGCACTGGTAGTTTTCAGCGAGCCACAGCTCGTGTACGACGTTTTTTCGGCTACGAGCCGGTGAGCAGAGGTGGCAATCGAGCATCGCGATCAACATCTGGACACGGAATCTGTGGGACATGGGATATGGCCCCTTCCCGTAGACGCTGTGTCTCTGTCCCAAACATCGCCGTCAGTGCTGCTCCGCGGTTTAGGCCTCCAAGAAGTGGGCATGGCGTGACTGCGCTTGAATTGCATCCGTTTGCGCGAGCAGAGGTCCGTTCCACCACGTCCCGCACACAAGACACTACTACGATGAGAAGGATTAGTTCTGCACCTGCCGTTTCTGGGGGCTCAAGGTCTCCAAGGCGGTCCAACGAGCCGGTTCCTGCACGCCCTATAAAACCGAAGGGGAAACGAAAGCCAGGGCAGAGAGTACGCTTTACATCAAGCACCGCGGCTGTCACTGTGGGGTCGCATACGCAGGTTGCCGGGTCTGCCCTAGAACGACGACGAGCTGTAGTTTTGAAGCCGTGCCGTCATGGATCTATCAAGACGCCCAGCCTGCCGCCACAGGAAAATACACCGCCTCTGGTAATGGGTGAAACTTCGATGCCACAAACTCTGCCACAGGCCCCGCCAGCGGGAAGCTTGGATAACAACCCTGACCACCCGCCTACTTTACCGTTACTCCCTGCAGTCTCAGGTCAGCCTGCTAGGGTGACTGAGCAGTCGCCAGAACCGTCACTCAAGCCCAAAAAGGGGGAGTGCTGGAAATGCCAAATGAAGTCCGCACTGGCCCAAGTAAATGGGGTCTTGGCGTCCTGCACAATGTTGTGCTGTTGGCATTGTTGTGGTATCGGCGTTAAGAGATTAGCGGACGATGGTACTGCAGCGGAACGATTGAGAAATGGGACGTCGAATTGAGACAGGATGAAACTGGCATATCAGATTGGCCGAGAGATGGGCACTTGGGAATGGATAAGGTGCAAATTCATTCGTGGAATAACCGGTTTACTCGTGTTAGAAGTATATCCAATTGTATTCTTTATGCTCGCCAATAACGTTAAACTGTACCGTGTATATATGTGAATGTACAACCTCTAGGCTCAGGTGTATAAACGGGATGATATGCAACCCCTTCTTATCAATCCTTATTACTCCCTTTCGAATCCTCTTTATCCTCATCCTCGTCTTCGTCCCTCGCCCTCTCCTTCTTCCTCCTCTCCTTCTTCAACGCTTCATGTACAACCTCGCTCGCCTCATCCTGCATCTCGTTCCAATCGACATCATACTCCTCCGCCACCTTCTTGACTTCCTTCCGCAGTGAGTTCGCCTCCTCTACTAGTGACTCCCATGTCCCTATGTCGAAACCGCGTGCCGTATATAGCCGGTTCTGTTGGTGCGAAACGGTGGCGTGCAGCGCCGACCTGTACGACACCTCGCGGTTGTGCCAGAGGAAGTATAGGTAGCCTATCATGATCGTCGAGAGTCCAGCTAGGTACTATTCACTGTCAGCATTCATTATAATCCCTTAAACCCACCCTAATTCACACCGACGTTGGTAGACTTACGGTAATCGGCTCCATTGTATCCCACCCATAGTCCGTCTGAAACGTAAAATGGTAAATGGACGCCCACCACGCGACAAGGATCCCGAACCCTCCCATCGCAAGCCTTTGCGCACTCCGATGCGCCAGGTGATCACACTCCTTCTTGATCTTCGCCATTCCATCCAGCCTCCTCGCCAGCTTCCGCAGCCGCACGCGCAGGTAATGCGTTCGATCCGCGAAACTGGGAACCCCGACGCGAATCTCCCCCTCTCGGCTCCCCTCTATCTCAACCGCGAACTCCTTCCCGCGTGCTGCATCGCGAATGAAGTCCCCAATCTCAGTGCTAGTCGACCAGCGCACGAACTTGCTCTTCTTCTCAGCGGCGCTAGGCTGGTCGTGCCCGAGGCCAGAGTACGTCTCGATGCCGCCCTCGCCGGGGCCGCCACGGAGGGACTTGGCGATGTTCTCGCCTTCTAGGGAGTTTTCGAGGTCGTCTTTGTTGATCTTGCCGGTCCTGACAAGCTTACCGTCTACCATGTGCTCGTCGGTGCCTTCCTCTACCTCCGCTTGTACGTCGTCTACTTTGTGGTTGTCGTGTTTTCCGTCTTCACTATCCTCCTCCTCTTGTGCGGAGTCCTCGGCGCGGAACCAGACTTCGGGGATCTTATCTTGGCCGTCCTTGTTCTTTATCATTGGGAGTTCGGATTGTATCAGGCGCGCTAGATAAGAGAGTGGTTGCTGGGGGTGAACGAGGAGGGCGAGGGGCTCGATGTCTTTCCTGTCGGAGTTCTTGTCGAGCGTTGTGAGAGGGAGGATGAGCTTGAGGAGTCGAGATGGGGTTGTTAGAAGTTTTCCTGAATATTATGTTAGTTTGGACACTTTCTCTGGTAGGTGAGGGGTATATACCTTTGGTCATGGCACTCGCTCTCCGCAACTTTCTCACTGGTGGGTTCTCTGGTCCTTCCCTATGCCATGGCGTTCTTGCCTGTTTCTCTTTTGCACTTCCTATCTCATCATCTAGGTAACCATTACTAGACGACTTACTCCCTATTTCCCCATTCTCCCCATGGTCTTTTACTGATCTGCCTTCTTCTTGAAGCTCCATTCCCTTCCTGTTGAGCTCCTTCGCCTGCGCCTTGTATTTATCCTCCTTCGACTGCTCCCTCGGGGGCTTCCCATCAGACGCAAAGCCGCGCCTCGCGCACCCCAATGGTTTCCATCTCGATAAACGTATATTGCGAATTGCTGGCCTCCGGGATGTCTCTGGCGTGGTGCGCAAGCTACTTGCAATCCGCCGGTCAACGCTACGATATACATGGCCCTTGAGCAGGAAAGCCGAGCACTTCATCGCATTCGAGGGTAATTCTTCGCAGGACGTTCAAGGGTCAAGGAGCATCTCGGAATAGATGCACAGCACTAAACACTAAATATATATTAATCAAGGCTGTTGTTAGTGGCCAATTGATGCTGGGCCAGCTTCTCAGTTGCTTCGAGGTGCTGGCGTTACGTCATAAGCTGGGGTCCTTGCTCGTCCTTGAGGCTAAGCCTAAATAGTAATGGGGGGACAGGTTTATACAACCTCATCCAATAGCACGCATCACATGGAACAGCATTACACCAAATAACAAGAAAGTGATATTTCTGAGGACTCTGGGCTAGATTCTGAGATCGGAGCCCGAGCTCCTAGGTGAGTCGGAACACATACATTCTACCGTCATATGCCTACAATCTCCAGCCTAGAACACCTGATCTGACACCACTGCCTCTTTCGCGGCCAAAACAGTCTCCTGGTACCCATCCAATGCTTCACAGATGCTCTCTAGCCGCCTGTCAAGGCCATAATCTAGGATATTCCTGATTGACCGCATAGTAGCTCTCAGCCCCTCTTCATTATCTATGAAATATCTTCCCACTATCTCAGTATGAAACTCGTAGGGCTTACCCTCGCCTAGGCCATCTGTCAGCCAATATGCCTTTATTCGCGCCACCTCGTGGTCTATAGTGGCGGAGAGAAACTGTGGCTCGTTCATGTCAACTTTCTCTGATCTAGAGCTACACCGCATCAGCTCTAGGTAGCCGTTTATAACGATAGCACCAGCGCCTGCAGCTTGGTTCGTCGCGGCGTAGTTGGTGTCGCCATCAGCCTCCGACATGAACTCGATATGGAGGAATGGAAATATAAGCTCGTCGTCTGGCATGGCATAGCTCTTTTCAAACTTGTCGTCAGTTAGGTGATCGACCATGCGATGCTGCTTGGACGTGAAGGACGAATTGGAGTAACCAAAGGCAAAATTGGGTTTGGGGCCTGGCAGATGGAGTGGATTGACGAGAATGCCTGGCCGTAGAGGAGGTGGAGCATGGTTTGACCAAGGCGCTTTCACACTCTTTGCTAACCTCCTATCTAGGTGGAAAAGATTTGGAGCCATGCGATTGCCCAATTCGGACACAATGGTAGCCTGGTTTTTGCTTCGAAGAATCCGCGTTTTCCCTACCAGATCCTTGACAGTAGCTTCGTGAAACTTAAAAAAATGCCCGCGGAGATGATATGATCTCTATAGTTTGCTGCATCAGCTCTTTTGGCGGTTCTATGCATTCGATATAGATGTTGTGTTTGGCCAAGAACATGTGATAATTAGAGTCTCGGAAGCGCGCAGCCGTTGCTATGGACCTGTTGGAGGCGGTTCCATATCCGTTGATGCTATCACTCCGCAATGGGATGGAGATCTTTGGAGACTCGGGTCCCAGCGCCATGTTTTCTGGTGCGGGGTTGTTGCTCGAACAGAAAATAAAAGGTTTCTAGATCTGATGGCTGCCATATCGAACATCCTACCAGCATTTGCGACCAGAGATGTCGAGAAGCATGTGAATACAAGAATACCAAGAGATGTCAAAGAAACTTCCGCCTAGGCCTGGGAGACCTTCAATGGGCCAACTGCCTCTAGTCGCTACTTCCGGACAACAACAGTAGTGCTCAACGATAATAGTGACGCTTCACAATGGCGGTATTTTCCATACTTCATAATGTCCTCTGTTACAGATAATGGCAAGAAGTTTGATACAGAAGCAACCAAATCTAGAAATCGCTGGTTTGCGATATGTTCACGTCTGCAATTCCGTTTTACGTTACCAACGTTATCGATCAAATCTTTTTATATATCGTTAGTATTATCGGATTATATTCTCCTATATATCTATACCCTCATCCCGTTGTCCATCTCTTTCAGCTCTTCGATCTCTGTCTTAAGACAGCTCTTTTTCGGACAGCATGGTGGCGACCTCCTTGATAGTTTTCGATTTCTGTTTTGGGTCATACTGATCGATTTCACCATGTCCTCCACCGTCATGAGTTTGTACTCGTAAAAGCGCATCTTAAATCTCCTGGACCAGAAGGGAGGAACATGATATACTATATAGCGATGACTTGATAGTTGTTTGTGAAAAGTAACATTTTCTATTAGATATCGTTATATTTCGTTATTTTGTCATTGCTTCAGAAAGTTACTTCTTATTTGGTTTGGAATAAGAAAATGTCAAGTGTCTATAGAGTATACGCGTTACGTCTTTCTATGCCATTTTCTCCCCCTTTCTACAGTACCGTTCTGACGCACTGCGCATTTAGTCCCAGCCACAAAACCATAACCCATCACCACCACCACCACCCTACCTCACCGCACCCTCCATCCTCATCGCCTCAATCTCCTCCTTACTCATCCCCAACATCCCCCCCAACACCTCTTCGGTATGCTCCCCCAACAACGGCGGCGCGGTCCTAATCCCCGGCCTCGCCTCACTATACTTAACCGGCGTATTCACCATCTCCACCTCCCCACACGCCCCATGCCCAACCTTAACCACCATCCCCCTCGCCCTCACATGCTCATGATCAAGCGCATCCCTAACATCATTCACAGCCGCATACGGCATCCCACACCCCTCAAACGCCTCCAACCACTCCTGCGTCGTCTTCCCCCTCGTAATCTCCTCAATCATCTTTTCTAAAACATCCCGATTAGCAACCCTCTCCGCATTCGTCTTAAATCTCGCATCATCAGCCCACCCCCCCTTCCCAAGCCCCCGACACAAAATCCCAAACAACCTATCATTCCCCCCACCAACAAGCACCTCCCCATCCTTCGTCGCAAAAGCGCGATAAGGGACAATACTCGGATGCGCAGTCCCCCACCTCCCACTATCCCTCTCCCCACTCACCAAACTCGAACTAGCCAAGTTACTCAAAGTAGCAACCTGGCAATCCGACAACGCCGCATCGATATGCTGACCCCTCCCCGTGCGAGCCCGCGATAGCAAAGCAGCCATGATAGCATTACTAGTATACAACCCCGTCGTCAGATCCGTAACCGCAACGCCGACCTTCACAGGCGGCCCATCGCGCGAGCCAGTAATGTGCATCAACCCCATCTCCGCCTCGACCATGACATCGTAGCCCGCTCTCGGCGCATACGGTCCCGTCTGCCCATACCCCGTGATGGAAGCATAAACAACTTTCGGATTCAGCTCCGCCAGCGTCTTATAATCGAGATTATACTTCGCGAGCGTGCCGGGCAGGTAGTTTTCGACTACCACGTCGATGGTGGGGAGGAGCTTGTGCAGTGCTGCGACGCCGGACGGGTGCTGGAAGGAGAGGGCGAGGGATTTCTTGTTGCGGTTTACGGAGAGGTAGTAGGCGCTTTCGCCTGGTCCTGAGCGTCCTGATTCGGGCGTGTAGGGGGCGTAGGGGGGGCCCCAGGCGCGGGTGTCATCACCGCGGATGGGGTGCTCGATTTTGATTACTTCGGCTCTGTATAGTTGTCAGTCAATTGCCAATTGCTCTTGAGGTCCCGTTCCCTTCGCAAATCCTTGTGCAAGGAATCCTGGATAGCTGCGGGGGGGGGGGTGGGCGCGGAAAGAATAGGTAGGCATACCCCAGGTCACCGAGAATTTGCGTGCAGTACGGCTAGAGTTTCAATCAGCATTGGCTGTGCAACAAGTATGGGGAAGGGGACATACATACACCAGCCAACACCCTCGTCATATCAAGAACCCTAATCCCCTTCAACGGCAACTTCCCATCGTCCTCCCCCGCCGGCGTCGCACTCGCCATCCCCCTCCTCGCACCCACCACCCCCACAGACCTCATCCCCACCCTCACCAGCGGCCTCGCAACACCTGCGCGCCGACATATAATTTGTCCCAGATTAACGAATTGAGACATAGCGGTTCCAAAAAAAACTTTCTTATTTTCGGGGAGAGGAGAAGAGAGAGGAAGAGAAGAGGGGAGAGAAAGGATATACGACGGATATAAAGATCAATGTTGAGGTTCCCCACACTTTTCCCCACACGAGGCTGTGGGTGCCGGTGTACCGAGGTCTGTGCGCGGGGTGGCCGCGGGACGCGAGGCTGTGGCCTGGGGGTGTAGGGTCTGTGGCGGGAGTGTAGGGTGAGGGGGGGGTTGTTTGCTTATAATTTTGGGGTTGAAAGAGGGGAGAAGGGCGTTAGTTTGGAGGCGTAGTTAGTAGCCTTGTATGTGGATGATGTTCTTAGGGAAGGTATAAGGGTGGCTTGGTTTGCGTCCTGAGAGAGAGATTGGAGATAGGCGTGGACATTTGGGTTCTGATATCTATAGTAATATACTGGTATAACCCGAAGGACGTGGACTATTTGTAGTAATACTCATATAAGACTAGCAGCGGAGTTAATTCCCATAATATTTAAAAGGGGTATTGATAAATCCCAACTTTTTAACTAAGCGAGGGTGAGCAGGGTGAGGCGATGGACCGTTTTCGTGTCAGTCTCGCGTCAATTTTGCAATAGTACCGGATTGTTCAGGTGCCTTGCTCTTATTTTCTATTATCTACCATTTGTGGGCAATAGATCTGAGCTGCGTAAACTGAGCCCCCAAAAAGTGCAGATATGCCGCCACATCACGGCTATAAATCGGGTGACTATATGATTTCCGAGCGCGAACCAAACTTGTAGAATTCCATGGGGCTACGGCCTTCACTTATGCCGTTGCCCATAAGCTACTCTACTGTATGAAACTACGCCTATACACTAAATGTTTCAGGAAGTTGGTGCCTTAAGGGCCTGATTCCTGGGGCCGGAATTACAACTACATTGTGAAGTTCATGTGATTTGGAGAATTGGAATAAAAACCAAATCTACAATCCAACGACATTCGAACTTCTTTAGGGAGGCAATTGGAGGCAAGTGCTTCGTTTGATAGGCAATGTGTCGCTAGACGGGGACAATGAGAATTTATCTGATCGATTTGATTGATTTGATCGTTAATTGATTCGATTATATACTTTGGTTGATTGATATCAATCGCCTGAAAGCTCTGGTCGATATGAATCGATCGACCAGTCCTTCGAAATCGATCTATACGATCGATTTCCAACCTTGGTTCGGCTAAAGTGATCCCTAGGCATACTATGTAATTATAGTTTTTATATCGCATGTGTTTACGGAAGAAATCGGGCTGAAGTCGTAGTTGCAACTACGACCTGAAGTGTCATAACTAGTTTTAATGGGCTATGAACAACGGTAAAGCTAGGTTGGTTATAAACACGACGGCTTTAGATAAGACGGCGGCTGTAAATACGACGGCTATAAATACGACGGTTATAAATACGACGGCTATAACGACAGTTGAGATTGCGGCTATAAGTATTTAAAACCCTTCCAAACCGAGCTCGTCCGTTACAGATACGCAGAAACATCGCGTATAGGACGCCTCGAAAATCTTATTTCTGGATATTTTTGTAGAGATCCAGCAGTCAGGATGAGGGACTTATTGCTTCGGTTGCTGATTGCCATTGCTTCCAGCAGACTGTCGTCTGCTGCGCTCGCCCCTGCAGCTACTGCTCTGTCTTATATTGTGCCTCCTCCTGTAGCTAATGGCGGCAAAGCGTGGAAGGACGCCCATACCAAGGCAACTAGTCTGATTGCTGAGATGACGCTCGAAGAAAAGGTGGCCGATTTCATTTGTCGCATCTTGGGCCACTTGAATCTGATCTTCCGCAACAGGTCCACATAGTCACCGGCCAGGCAGGTCCATGTGCGGGCAACTCAGGCAGCGTCACTCGTCTCGGAATTCCCCAGATATGCTATCAGGATGGTCCTGCTGGCGTTCGTCCAGCTCTCGGAGTCACCCAGTTCCCATCCGGGGTTACTACGGCCGCCACCTGGGACATCGACCTCATCTACGCTCGTTCCTATGCAATGGGAAAAGAGTTCTACGACCTGGGGGTGCACGTCGCCATGGCCATGGTGACCGGCAAGTCCCAACCACCAATCCCGGAGACCAGACACTAATATCTCACAGGTGGTCCACTCGGCCGCTCCCCAAATGGCGGTAGAAACTGGGAAGGCTGGTAATCACACTTAAACTATAACTAACAACGAAAGCCACTCTAACCGCTTTGACAGGTATGCAGACCCCTACGGTACAGGCGTTGCCAGCTGGCATGGCGTCAAGGGCATGATGGATGCTGGCGTGCAGACATGTTCGAAGCATTACGTTGCATATGAACAAGAGACGTACCGGTGCGTGGTGAAATTCCGGCGAGACTTGTATAAATGCTGATCCTACGGCAGAAACCCGTTTAACTTCACCGAACCGTACAGCATATATAACGCTTCCGAGCAGGTGCCCATCTCGAGTAATGTTGATGATAAAACCACCCATGAGATTTACCTTTGGTCATTTGCTGAAGCCGTGAGAGCGGGCACAACACATGTAATGTGTGCGTACAACTGCGTTAATGGCACACATTCTTGTGCCAATTCCGAGTCTAACAACGGAATGCTCAAGGGCGAACTCAACTTTCAGGGGGCCCTCGTAAGCGACTGGGGAGGCAAGTCATGAACCGCTCCTATTTCTGTACATATCCTTACGGCTTGTAGGGACTTGGGGCACCGAGGGCTTTGCGATGGGCGGCCTCGATGTTAATATGCCCGGCTTAGGTTATAGTAACACCTTAGGTCCCTTCTTTGACCAGGAACTCTACGCCATGGTCTTCAACGGAACCATCCCTGAGCCCCGTCTTGACGATATGGTCGCCCGGACCATTACTCCTTTCATCTCCACAGGCCAGTTGGACAACCCTCTTCCATCGACTGTTATCAACTCGGTTGGTGCCGCCAACTGGCCAGCACCCGCCACGTATCGCAACGTGCAAAAGGAGAGCACCGTCGAACTCATCCGGAAAATTTCTGCAGATGGCACGATCCTCTTGAAGAACACCGGTGGCCTCCCTCTCCGGAACCCTCAGAGCATTGCAGTCATCGGCCAGGACGCTGGACCGAACGTGCTTGGTCTACAAGGCTGCGGCAAGCTTTTCCGAAACTGCGCGATTGGGAACAACAATGGAACGCTGAGCCTTGGGGGTGGCTCGGGGTACGCTTGGCCCCAGAACCTGATTACCCCCTTAGATTCCATCCAGGCTAAGGCGCTGGAAACCCGTTCCCTCGTCCAGTTCGTCCTCGACAATACAGCGGCCTCTGTGATTGCCCAGACTCTCACTGGCAGTGCGCTCCCCATGGGGCAGCCCGACGTCTGCCTCGTCTTTGCCGAGAGGTACATGAGGGAGAACATGGACCGGAATGATCTAAGTCTCAACGTAGCCAACTGGACGCATTCAGAAGATATCATCCTACAAACTGCGGCTAACTGTAACAATACCGTGGTCGTTCTGCACGTCGGTGGTCCCGTTAATATGGAGGCTTGGATCGATAACCCGAACATCACCGCAGTCCTCGCTCCACTCTTTCCAGGTGAGCAGAGTGGCCCGGGTCTGATCGACGTACTCTGGGGACATGTTTCCCCCGGTGCAAAGTTGCCCTTCACCAGTATGTATTTTTGTCCATATTCTATTTCTGTTTTAAGCTACCAGGGATTGACATTTAACAGTTGGCAAAAATGAGTCTGACTATCCTCCCAACACTATATCTTACGATCACAGCCTCACCCCTCAAGCCTCTTTCACAGAGAAGCTCAAGATCGACTACCGATGGTTTGACACGTATAACATCACCCCTCGATTCGGTACGTGGCAATAACTCATTTGTCTTTGATTTAATTTTTTTACTGATTTTGGGGTTTTTCATGATATTATAGAATTTGGTTTCGGCTTGACCTACTCTACCTTTGAGTACAGTAACATTCAGTTAAAGGAGACCCCACGTTCGGATCAGGATGCGATTCAAGAGACAAAGGAGAGATTTGCTAACCAGAAGAGTGGGGAATCGATCTACGATATTCTTCTCACGGTCACCGCCAAGATCAGAAACACTGGGGAGTGGACCGCATCAGAGGTGGCTCAGCTTGTAAGTAAAGAAGCCTGTGTCTATTAGGGATATCTACTAACTTGGTCATTCCTAAAAGTACGTCGAGTTCCCCGCTGTCGAGGATGAGCCTCCGAAGGTGCTCCGTGGCTTTACTAAGCTTAAAGACCTGCATCCTGGTTCGACCCGGAAAGCATCGTTCCCGTTAGTAACCTCCCTTTCCCTCTCACTCAGGCTCAGGCCGACTAGACGTTGAAATGACTTATTGACGGTTGTTGCTGGTGTCTATTAGCATTCGTAGGAAGGATGTTATGGTGTGGGATGTCGTCAACCAGATGTGGCGATTTCCCCAAGGGCGCAAAGTCACTTTCCACGTCGGCGCTAGCTCGAGGATTCTACCTCTAGTGAGTATTCCCTTCGTTTTCCTTTCTTGTGTCATCACGGACAATGCTAATCTACTCAGTCTCTCGGCTACAAATTTTGAGCGCGGTGCTCCAACTACGGTATTGGTTACGAGAGGCACCTGCAATAACATTTGAGAGTGTTACACTAAGAGGGGATCAAAGGCAATTTTAGCTACTAATATAGGCTATTTTCAGTCTCCTAAGGTTCTAGTTAGAGTCATAAATAGTTTGTACTGCAGTTTGTAGGGTGCAGTATAGTATATATGTTGTTGATCTGTTCTAGCCCACCCACCAATATACCACGTAGATTAGGTCGGCGAGCGGCAACTGATGCCTAAAACGCGGATTCAGTCCTTTGCATGGACCAACAGAAATGAATATTGCTCTCAGACGAATCGATGCCGGGTGTGCAGATAAAAACAGGTCTCATTCAGCCCGCTGTCAAAGCAGTAGTGTTACATGGTAGAAAAGAAAGCACATATTTTTAGGCGACTATCCTTAGCCAACATCGAGTTATTGAAATGGCGTTACGCACAGCAGTCCCACGCACGCCGGCACTAGCAGCAGGCATAGCAGTTTCCACTGACTGGTACACTGCGGACTACAACGCCTTCCATAGAAATCGAATACTAACAGCAGCCCAGCAACCCTTCATGCCTATGGTGTGGCCCATGCGATTGCCCTGCATGGGACAAAGGACCAGAAGGTGGTAAGTCGAGTTGCTATCTGGCGTCAACCTGCCGCACGTTAAGACGAAGTGCTGTGACAGGTTTCGGTAGTTTAGCAAAAATCTGGAGCTTGCTTTTGCTTGACTTTCGATACACACATACATCTATACAGCAAAGAAATATTTCTTTCAGGCAAGAATTTGAAACGACAGTTACAATTCACAATGGACTATAATTACCGTGCCTTTTTTGAACCACCGAGGTCAGCAGTGAGTAACAACGTCTGTTCAATTACTTTCTCCACCTAAGCTTATTCACATTGGTGACTGCGCACAGATTTGAATTTCGAGCCGTTCCAATACAGGGAGACTGTTAGTCGTGGAAGCACATCCACGAGTCCATTGCGCAACGGAGTACGTGATATCGTCGCGAGGAAGACGGCTAGTCCGCAGTGGCATAGCTATAGAAGCATCCCTATGGCACAAGAATGTGGGCTGCTGCAATTATGAATTTGCTCTGCGAACCATAGCCCGTGCTGATCAAGACTCGCGCCCTCACTAAATTGAGGGGCCGTATATCTACAGATCCATGCAATATACGGAGTACTGACATACGCACTGCTTTTATCTGACATATTTCGATTCAAAGGTCTCCAGGACTCTATCGTAAAAGCCTAATTTCCCAGGGTCAAGGTAGGCCCTCATGGCGTATGCCAAATTCTGGGCGTCATGATTATCAAGAGTGGTCGACAGCATATTATCAATCTGCTTAGAAGCTTTAGCACTTGCCACCTTCTCCACATATTCCTTCCGCTCTTGCCACCTTCGCATGCTGTCCTCATCTAAGGGTTGACCATTCTCATCATAATTCCAAGGTGCATCCATAGAGATGGGCATCATTTCCAAGAAAAGTAGGAATTCCACCAACTCCCAAGGTATAGTACATGCACCTTCCTAGTCGATGACACCAAGTACCTTGTAACTTTCGTCGATAATGATATTACTATGAAGAAAATACAGATGCCAGATAGGAAACGGCCTAGTATAGTAGGAAGTAAGTCGACTGGCTACTGCCTTTAACTTATAAGGGAATTCTATGATAGATGAATGCACCTCATTCACTAGTCCATTTTTTATGCTCTTCTGAATCATATCCCTTGACATTTGGAATTCGGCATTAGTAGCTCAGACCTCAAAGAAGGCTATCATAGTATTAAACGGTCTACCTAAATCCGGAAATGGCCTAATATCATAGATGCCATCTATGCACTTGATAATGGTCCCTATCTTTAGCAAGCGTACTGATGCCATCTCTACCTATAATAGTACTTATCAGATACCTATATAGTATTATTTGAAGATGATATTAGAGTATATACCTGAACCTAGGCCATTTCATTATAAAAGTTCGACTTATGTCAAGGAGGAATCTCACCATTATGAGTTTCATAGCCACCATTAGCATCCATAGTGACGTTCCCAGGTAAGAACTCCATTAGGATAAATGCGACTCTGACTGAATTACTATCATTAGTCTTATATCCAAATACTTATGGCATAGGAATGTTTATGCGTTCTCTGATAATTGCCATTGCATCCACCTCCATTTGTAGCTTTTTAGCCAATCTTTCTATAGACTTATACATCGCATTCATCGCGTCTCAATATAAGATCCACTTTGTGCATATCGATATGGCTGCCATTAGGTATCTGAGGGGGACAACCGGATTATCGTGAGGCATCAAAAACTGGAGGGCGGCGACTCTCACTCACTAGTCCAAATGGTATCATCCTGAGTATTAATCCACTTCAAGCTTGAGATCGGTAGATTAGTAGCTGGGTGGGTGACCACCAGCAAATACCTACTGTTGTATGTCTTTTATTTTTTGATATTTTTTTTGGCCTATTTATCTTAGAGGGAGGGGGACGACTACTACTCGTATATCAATCTCCTAAGTTCCCCTATTATAATAGTAGCTTCACCTTAGAGTAATTGCTAAATCTTTGCATAGATACTGCATCCTGATTACTTTGCTATGTTATATATTACACTTCAATCAGAGAACAGTCACATACGACCATAGACTCAAGAGAACTGGGCATCCCGTCCGCNTTTTTTTTTTTTTTTTTTTTTAAATTTCAGAATAACTAAAAAAATATATAAATCTCGTAGCAATCAAATGCAAGCCCAAGTTCTTCCTTCCAAACCTACCTTCTCCACGAAGAGCATAATCCCTACGACCCCTTTCCATCCCACCGTCAATATTCTCCTCCTTCAGACTGTCCCCAATCCCTCCCCCCGTCCATCATCTCACCGCCCACCAAACTGATCATAACCTCCACCTATGCACACCACACACCTGACACTACCACCTAAGACCCCAAGAGAAAATCAGTGATGCCCAGGAAAATCAATTGAAACCCCAAGACAAAAAATTGAACACCCACTCCACCCCAAGACTTTTTTTCCACTGCACGTGATGCATTTGTTGGTGGTTGTTGCCTCCTATAGTGTTGTGAGTGACACAGCTGCTGTGTGTGTATGCCGGGTGATTCCGGTTCCGGTTCGTCCCGGTGTGCTGTGCTGAATCTGTCCACTTATTCCAGCGCCCAGGTACGAAAAAGCTAAGGTAGCATAGCTATGTAGCATGGGTTATGTAAGTGCGCCGACGGCGGTGGGTATTATGTAAGTCGTCTTCCGCCGCGGCGCAAATAAACGTACGATGCGGGATGGGCGGTGGGTGAGGTACTGTGGTTCTAGAGTATGCATGGGATGGTACGATATAAGCAGTGGTACAGCAGAGAAAGGTATGTGATACGTGGACTGGTCGTATAGTGTACGCCATTTCCTGTATGTACAGCAGGTCGTGCGCCGCGGAGTAAAGAGCGGAGCGGCGAACAGGAAAGGGGATGGCGGCGGATGGGGGCAGTTTTGAAGGGGTAATGGAAATTGAAGGGTGTCCAATTGAGGCGGGGGAGGGGGTGTTGGGTGTTGGGTGGTGGTAGGTGGTAGGTGTGTTGACCGCTGGATGATGAGCTATTACCTATCAATTGGGGGGATGGAGAGGTAATGTGACCAGATGTTGGTGTATGCAGTGGTTGGTTGGTATTGGTATATTGGTATGGGATGGTATGGGATGGTATGGGATGGCATGGGATGGTATGGTAAAATAGATTATGAGGACCGATATAGGATGGATGGGGTTAAGCACGCTATATGCGAGGATATATCCGCCATAAACCGAGGCGATGGGATGGGATGATGGGTGCCTGGTATTTAGTAGTATGCGTATAGTGTGGTGATGGGGGTATATGGTACGTAAGTGAGGGTGACAGTGACAGCAACCCGGGAAGGTCCCAGCTATTTAATGCGGTGCGTGCATGAACGGGGGGAAAGGGATGGGGAAGGTGCAGTATACTAACAGATGGTGATGGTGAGTGAGGATATGAGGATGTGAGGATGTGAGGATGTGTATGTGTATGTGTATGTGTATGCGTATATTCCAAGAGATCTATGTTCCCCTACCGTTACTCACTGGTGAGCACGATATACCGATATACCATACGGGGAGAAAGCCGAAGGCACAGATGCAGTCACCACGGTCCTTGGCTCAGTCACAGTTCAGTCACAGTTCTTGGCTCAATATTATATTGAATCGAATTGTGTAGTCTATCCGTGCGTGCGTGTGAGATCACGCGTACTGTATGACCACAGCACAGCAACAACACAGCCCAGTGGTAACTGACCAACTACTAGTCGACCAACTACCTCCTGCGTATGTACACGTATACATATCTGGTCTCATCCAAAGCCAAGTATTGCACACTGCAGCCAAATGCACTATATACTGTACTATATAATACTAACCAAACTGCACCTGCACGTCGGACCTTTCTCTCCCTCATCTCATTCCTCGTCTGCACGTCAGATCGGCCTGGTATCCAATCAATCCGTCAGCCCGCCCTACCTTTCCCCCCTTCTCCCCCTTCCCCCCGGCCTCCCCGGTCTTCATTTTGGCTGTATCTCTCTGTTCCTCAACACCACTCCCCTTTTCTGTCGTCTGTGTTCCCCCCCGCCCGCTGCACCTACCAGATACGTACCTGTTAGTAAAATACATCACAAACACAAAAACACAAAACCCTAGCGACCCTTGCAAAATGGCAAAACTTTAAACGCTGTAAGCGAGGGGAGCTAGTACTAAAAGAAAGTAAAGAAAGATGGGAAAGTAAAAAGCAGTGGGCTGTTTGGTGAAACCCGCTGATCCCCATCCCCACCACCCACCAGCAGAACTTCTACGAAGTACTTTTCACTACGAAAATGTGAAAATTACTATGGTAGACGATACATCCGAGCTATACGGCGGGTGATATACGACACTAACTATACTAATGGTAGTCTGGAAAATGTGAATTTCCATGACTAACGCCAGACCAATGCACTCCAGTTATTCGCCTATTATACGCCCACACGCGCCCACACCACGCACTTTAATACCACAATACCACAATACTACGGAATACGGAAATAGAAGGGGTACAACACCGACAAGCCCGTAAATATGCTAGAGTAAAGTATACTCTGTATATCCGCATTATACAGACCACACACACTCTTCACATTTACATTTACGCACCATACACTTACTGTATACTCTCCACTCGTATGCACTGTCGTATGCACACACGAGTACCCTGTACAACTTCTCACACCTGTACCGCTACTTTCCGCACAAGTCACTCGGACATTAACCTCCATCTCCATCTCTATCCACCACCCACCCATCCAACACACACGCACACACCCGCCGCCCATCACTCCACCCATCCACCAATCCTCCTCCTCTTCTTCCTCCCTCGGATCACCCGTTCCCACCTAAAAACATCCCATCTCATCCCCCAACTGACCATTATTCCACTTTACCTTTCCCACTTCTTTCACCTCTTCCTCCTCTTCTTCCTCGTCTTTTTTTTTCTCCTCCTTCCACTCTCAGATAGTCCAGTCAACAGTTAGAAGAAAAGCCAGAAGACCCCAGAAAAGGGCCCCAATTGTCTATTTGCTGGTGGCCAGTTCCTGCCGTGCCCTTATTCTGTGCCCTCTTCTATCTTCTTGCCTTTTATTTATAAAAGGATACATACAATTCTTTTTATGTTTTAGTCGTTCCTGCCCTCGTCATCGAACATACGCTGGTATATGTACCTGCCGAGTACACACGTATAGAACCGCGGCCCTGTACAGTACAACACAGAACAGTACACAAAACGCACTTCAACACAACCAAACAGTACCAATTCAGTACAACATTCGCCACAGTCAGCGAGTACTCTGTTAGTCACTCGTAACCTCATCCCAACCTCATCTTCAAAACTTGCCGCTCGAACAGTCAGATCAGCCATCCTTCCCGCCTCAATTCATAACTACAACACCACCACCACAACCACCTGCTCAAAGCTCTTCACCACTCTTCCGGCTTCCCCGCTCCTACGACAACACCACCACTACACCCTGCCTCCGTGCATATCCTTGACTAACACCGGTCTGCGAGGCGTGGCCAATCTGAGGAAAATCTTTTAAATCCTCGCTGCTCTCTTCTTTCAACTTCTTTTTAACTTTACAGCCAACCTCACAAAAAAGCCATTTCTGACGCCATCAACCCCGCCATTCCCACAACCACAATCGGCGCACCCCGCCACAAACGAGCCCCCAATTCAAACAACCCAAACGCAACCATAAACAACTACTGTGACACATCGGCGGCCACGGCAGGCCACGATATGGCCGTGTCAACTCCGGTGGCGGTGCCAGCACCAAGGCAGCGTGCCCCGGGGGAGAAGCCGATGCCTCTGCGAGAGGAGACTCTGCGCAAGAACACTGAGCCTACTCTGACTATCGACCGCGAGGAGCGCACCTCCTTCGCCTCGGTCAAAGAGGACCGCTCCGCAGTCGCCCAGTCATTCCTTGACTCGCGCATCTCCTCCTATGCCACTTTCGACGACGCAATCGACGAGAGCGACTCCGACCGCGCAACGTCGCCCACGTCGCCCACCGACGTCTCGCTTTCCTCCTCCCCCACCACTACCGATGACGACAACGAGGGTGCTTCGGCTGCGGCGGCGCGAGTGGTCATTTCTCCCGCTGCCCCAGCCGCGCCTAACGTGCCCGCGGACTCACAGGTTCCATCTCAATTAATGGCATCGGCGCTAGGCGCACCGCTAACGAACCCAGCGTCGAATCTACACACCTTCGTCTGCCCCTGCGATGGCTTCCGTGGCTGGAAGGAAATCCCCGTGAGGGGCAAGATGGCCAGCAGGAGCTTCAGCGACCTCCGACAATACTCCAATAAAGGCTTCACCTGGGAGCCGACCCCGATCCTTGCCCCAATCCAGCCACCGAAGCCCGTCAAGCCGTCGACTTTCCCGGCAGGCGAGGCACCACTTGAGAAGCTGCCCACTGAGTTACTGGGTGAGTTTTGTCGTGGTTATATTTTTTACTAGACGATTCTGCTGACACTACTAGGCGCAATTATTGACCAGATGGTCGCGGACATCCCGCCGAACGGCCTGCAGCCGCGTAACGTCGACTTGATGGCTCTCCTCCTGACCTCGCGCGCGCTGCACTCTGCGACGCTCGCCACGCTGTATAAGCAGGTTACCATCCCGCACTCGACCGTTTTCCGCAAGCTCCTGCACCATATCAAGGAATACCCTGCCCTTGGTACGATTGTGCGCCGCCTCGACTTCTCGCACTTCAATCCCACCGGATCCGGAGTGACTGCGCGGCAGCGTGCCGAGACGCAGAACCTGACGCAGCAGACGATGCTTGAATGCCTGGAGCTGCTGCCCAACCTGCGCGAGTTCCTGGCCCAAGAGCACATTGACGAGGAACTCAGTGTTGATGTCTTACGCAAGCTCTTCACCAACCCGCAGCTGCGTGCACTCGACTTCTGCGCTGCATCATCCGGCACCTTCCGCACCTCCATGATGACCTTTGTGCGCTCTCCGGAACTCCCCGAGTTGATGCCCATCACGCGCCTCTCCTTCCACGAGTGCACTATCCTGCCATCCGTCGTACTCGAGACACTGCTCCCGCGTTTTCCGAACCTGACCCATCTTGACGTCGCACGCACTCGCATGTCCGACAAGGCACTTGCGTCCATCCCGGAGACAGCTCGTCTGACCCACCTCAACTTGAGCAGATGCCAGTCCCTCTCCGGGGATGCCGTCGTCGATTTCCTCACCACTCACCCTTCGGTCAAGGAGCTCCTCTACCTTAACCTCTACATGGACGCTAAGTCCGCTGAGCTCCTCGCCGAGAACCATGTCACATCTCTCCTCTCTATCCTCCCCTCTACACTCAAGTCCCTGAACCTCAAGGGCAGCGCCATGAACTCCACGCACCTGTCCCTCCTTGAGCCCCTCACCAAGCACGTCGAAGAACTGGGCCTCGGCCGCAATCTAAATTACACGTCGCTCGTGCCTCTCCTTCGTCCGCCACCAGCCTCTAAACCCGAAGAGCTAGCCCGCTGGACGCCTCATGCCCTGCGCTACATCGACATCTCTGACTTCGGCCCCGAGGGCATCGACTTCAGCGCTCTCTTCGGCAAGGCCACCACCGCGCTCGATGATCTCACCATGCCCCTCGAGGTCATCGAGGTGTGCCAGCGCGTCTACGACCGCTTCCTCGACCGTCAGCGCACCTTCAAGGCCGCAGGATGGGTGGTCAAGGAGGCTGGACGGCGTGGGTGGCTCGTCCGCGACTTGACTGGAGTGGAGGGTAGTGATGATGGAGCGAGGAGCTGGAAGATGGGAGCAACGTACTGGGGAATGCGGAAGGTGCCTGTTGCGAGAGCAGAGGTCGGGGGGATGTATGGCCTTTACATGTTCAAGCGGTAAATGTGCCAGATTTGGTTTGGCGTCCTCGAGTTATTTTGCCTTTTCTCTTTTTTGGAGAATTTTTGTCTTGTTTTTGGCGAGGAAAACAAGAAGGGGGGAGGGAAACGAATTACAGCATAGCATAGCATGCAAGGAGCTGGGGAGTTATTTCTTTTTTACTGTTTTGTGTTTTTTTCTTTTCCTGGGCTTTTTTAGGGGGAGCTTGCATCGCGATAGGTATATCCCTCGATTTTGGCATTTGGTCGGGCATCTGTTATCTCTCCTATTTTACACTCTGGAAATACCCCTTGCGAAGAATACCATTGGGATGGGAGGCAGCTGGGAAACAGCTGGGAAACAGCTGGAGAGGGTGGGGTGATTTGCACGCATCGAAAGCATGGCGAGCGGCGAGACACGAGGCGTTTTTATTTTTTTCCCCTCCTTAGATCGAGGAGGGGGAAGGAGAAATGAAAACAAAGAAGAGAGAAAGACTGATGAGAAAGAGATGACGAGGAGAAGTCTTTGTCATGAGAATTTTGCCGTGTTGTACTCCGTGTCGTGGTGTGTTTGTGCAAATGATCCCTTTTCGACACTTTGCCCTACTGCCTGCCTACCTACCTACCTATCTATCCTACTACCTACCCTACGTGCACCCCTTCCCTCCCCAGGCCATCCCAACTGACCAACGCAAGAGATGTAATAAAAACCCGTTTTTATGGATGCGTTTTGGGTCTGGGTTATGGATGAATGGGGATGCGAGTTATAGGCTTTGGAAGGGGGTAAGAGGGTTTGGGAGGAAGATGAATGGTTCTGCGCTTTTTGCGGGGCATTGGATGGGGATGGGCTAGCTGACTGGAGCTTGCTCTTATGTCGATGAGATGACCGGGAGTTGTCCTTATGACAAGGGAACCGAGATGGATGAGAGAAAAAGCCAGACATGGATGCCTACGACTTGATCATGTCTCTTATCAAGCTATCTATCGAGAGATCCAACCAACCTTAGGGGATCCTGATGGGAAAATCGTCAAATTACCTCCTACCCCCAGCTCCTTGAAAAAGAAAGAAGGAAGCGGATGAGATGAGGCTGGTTGTCGAAGAAGGGTTCTGAGGAAAGCCCTTTATTACTACCACAACATGTCCCGAGGGAGAGCTGGATGGGAGGAAGGGATAGTTGCTTATGCTTCATCGCTGAAAGAGAGGATTCCAGTTTATACCATTGAAGCTGGGGGAGGGTGCGATGAATGAGGGCGCACGTGTTGGTTTCCTTGCGAGAGAGATTGATGAGCAAAATTATCATGTTTTTTTTGCGCGCGCGCTGAGTATCAGGCAGAATGCGAGGAGGGGTTTACTTTTAACGAGGCTTTTGTTATGCTGTTTCTTATGTTTTTTGCGATGGACTTGCTTTGTTTTTTGGTTGATAATGGTGATGAGGAGATGATGGATGCTCTACTCTTTTTTGGGGGATGGGATGATGGATGAGGGATGAGAAAACGGAAGGGAGGGGGTTAATTGGGAGTAAAATAAAAAATGGAAAAATTCTTCTCTTGATTGATTGATTTTGTTTGTTTCATGTGGTGGCTATGTTAATATCTGTCCCTGCGTGCTGAGACGCACCCTCTAATGAGACAAGGCAAAGTGATGATAGTAAGATACACATCCACGATAACAGCATTGCTATAGAATGTCACTAGTGAGGAGGGGGTGAGTTGACCTCTTTTCCTTATTTTAAATTTATATTGTTACAAATGAGTTCGTGGGGTGCCTATTGGCCTACTACCTCTTTCGAAACCGTAGTATTTTAGAGTAGCCGTGGTCGAGCATCCTTCTAGTCCTAGACTTCCCATTCAGGAGTATATCTAAAATCCTCGCATCCCCAGAATGTAACGCAGTCTCATACGGCGTTTGTCCCCTTACATCCTTAGCCCTGATATTTGCCCCTTTATCTATCAATATCCATAAAACGGCCTCAGTGCCCGCACCCACAAACGATTCCGCAGCACGGTGAAGTGGTGTTTTCCCTTCCTCATCCTTGGCCTCTATCTTTGCTGCCCCTTTCTCGATCAGTGATAGCACGATTTCCTTCTTAGCAAACCACGGGTTCACTGCCTGGTGAAGAGGGGTGCTCTTTCGATTTCTTGGAGCGCGGACGCTGGCCCCTTTTTCGAGCAACACATTTACCATCAGCTCGTTTCCGCTGATAATTGCAGTTGAAAGAGGAGTGCTTCCATTGTCGCACTGTGTCTCGATATCCGCGCCGTTATCAATCAAAAGCCGCACAACAGCTTCGTTACTTCCCGATGAAACTGCATGATGGAGCAAGGTATATCCCATACCTGCTTTCTCATGGATGTCAATACCTTTTTCGATTAACAAATGCATTACAGCTTCGTGACACACTGCGCCCAATATCGGTGTAGACCCGAAATTATCTCTACAGTTGATATCTGCCCCGTACTCAATCAACAACCGTACCGTCGACTCATTTCCAAAGTTTATTGCACAACTGATTGGCGTTCCCCCGTCCTCATTCCTAGCCTCAATATTGGCTCCTCTCTCGAGTAAGAGTCGCGCTATCGAGTCATTGCCCTCCATAGCTGCATGGCCAAGTGCAGTGAATCCGCTATTATCCATAGCTTCGATGTCCGCTCCTTTCTCGACCAAGAATCGCATAGCATCGTGTGAAGGCCTGGATGCGCATGCTATACTTTGGAGTGGTGCTTGACCGTACCTATCCGAAGCCTCAATATCTGTTCCTTTCTCAATCAACAATAGCGCTATTGCCTTGTCAAAGGAATATCTGGTTACAGCACAGTGAAGGGCACTTTCCCGATTTCTATTCGTAGCGTGAATATCCGCCCCGTTTTCGAGTAACAACCTCACTGTGCCTTCGCTGCCACTCACTACTGCATGAATCAGTGCCGTCTCATGGTTGTGGTCGATGGAGTTGACATTAGCTCCTGCGTTAAGCGAATGCCGAATATTTGCGCCCTGGCCTTGTCTTGCACCCCAAAAGAGCGCCGACGTTCTTTGCCACTTTATGTTAAACTGATACAGATAGCATGTGAGCAGATGATGAAGGGTATTGCTTGTTTGAGTAAAAGAACTAATGTCGCGCGTTGAACTTATATATCCTACTACACGCAGCAGTACCTCATTTGGTAGATCATGAAGAGGCATTGCGTGGCATTAGAACTAAGTATAAGATGCTCTATGTTGTTGTTAAGATAGAGTTCAAATAACGCGGATACCTCAAGCTGAGTAAAATTAAGCAAGCCTGGATTTATAAAGTATATATGTAGCAAGGCTAATGCACAATTAATAAGCACAAACACTGAAGTCAACAGGCGGAGTTGTGTTTGGGGGGTTGAGGGCTGAGGACTTCTTAACTGTCGACTGTCCCGGTCATTCAGTCAATCTCGCCGTCATATTACACAAAATCACAAGTAAAACAAAAAAAAAAGCTCAAATCATAATACAAATGAACCTTTCATAATCAGACAACCCCATCTATAGATAATCTCATATATACATCACATCACACACAACCCCCTCCCATTCCCATCTACTGCTCCGAAACCCAAACAGCAGCCATTCCCATACCAGTTCCCACACACATACTCGTAACACCAACCTTTCCACCTCCCCTCTGTAGTCCACCCAGCAGAGTGCTCACCTGCCTGGCACCCGTGCAACCCAGGGGGTGTCCGAAAGCAATAGCTCCACCACCGGGGTTAATCTTCTTCTCATCCAACCCAAGCGCCTCAATACACCAAACACACTGGCTCGCAAACGCCTCGTTGATCTCGTACACATCCACCTCATCCTTGCTGATACCCGCCTTCTCGAGCGCGAGAGGGATGGCGGCCCAGGGTCCAACACCCATCAGTAGAGGAGCGACGCCGACGACGGAGGCAGTGACGTATTTTCCTAGGATCTTCTGGCCCAACTTCTCGGCTGTGGAACGCTTCATGAGGAGAACTGCTGCGGCGCCGTCGGAGATCTGGGAAGCGTTACCGCCGTGGATGCTTCCGTCCTTGGCGAAAGCAGGCTTGATCTTGCTCAACGACTCGGCAGTGACGCCGCGACGAATACCGTCATCCTTGCTAACAGTAATCTCCTTCCACGTATCCGTCTTCAGATCCTCATACTTGACCTTCAACGGCACAATCTCGGCATCAAACCACCCATTATCCTGCGCATGCGCCGCCTTCGCATACGACGCAGCAGCAAACTTATCCTGCTTCTCGCGACTCACACCCCTATCCTTAGCCATCTGCTCAGACAAGTTTCCCATGCCGACTTTACACGCCTTAGCCTCAGGATGCGACTCGAGCAGCTCGCTGAACTCGGTCACAGCCCCAGGTCCGTATTGGAGCGACATACTCTCCACCCCAGCGCCGACGCCGATATCGATCATACCAGCTGAAATAGCATTCGCGACATCGACACAAGCCTGCAGTCCAGAGGAGCACTGCCTATTCAAACTCCTCACGGCCGTCGAATCCGGGAAACCCGCCGCAAGCGCAGCAGCGCGGAATTCCGTCGCTCCGCCACCAGGAGGGAGGACAGAGCCTACAGCGATGTCCTGGACGAGTTTTGGGTCGATCCCGGAGCGGGAGATGACGGCGCTGAGGGCGCCGACGAGGAGGTCTGCTGCGGCTGTGTCTTTGAAGCCGCCTTTGCCGCCCTTGGTGAAGGGGGTGCGGAGGGCGGCGGTTATGACGATGTCGTCTGGGTTTTTGGAGAGGATGGCGGAGCGGCCGGTGGGCTTGAGGTGGGAGGCTACTTGGCCGACGCGGGATTGTGCTGAAGGGGATGACGTTAGTTTTGAGGTTCTGGGGTGGGGGAGGGGAGGGAAGGGAAGGGACGAACCTGCAGACATGGTGATGGTTGGTGGTATGGGTATATAGGTGTGAGAGATGAAGGTGCGTGTATTTTGGGAGAGAGAAAGGAGAATTTTTATTTTATTTTATGAGGGGAGCACGATGGGGGGTTTATAACGCGATTTCTTGTTCGGACCGTCATGAGATAATGTAGGTGTTGGACGGAGTGTCCGCTGGGGTTTGGACCGAGGTATGGGTGTGATTGGCTGAGGTGTGGTGGTGGTGGGTACCAGATGATGAACACAGTGCTTCTTCACATGCTAGAATGTTGGGGTTTTGTCACGTGTTGGATGCGTTTGGGTATGTTTTTGGGGTTTGTGGGGTGTGGAGAATCACGTGTGGATTTGGGGAAAGGAAAGGGCCGGGAGATTAGTTGGAGAAGCTTCGGAGGGGATGGTGATGCACGTGAGATTTGCTTGCAAGGCTTGGAAAATTTCATAGATTGCTTGGGGTATCTTGGATGTCTTGGACTTTTTTGGCTTGAAATTCCTTGAATAGCTTGAATTGCTTGCCATTGCTTGTTCAGACCTCTATGGACCCTTCTTTCAAAGACAACGCATTATAAACAACATTTTAGCCAGGAAAGCAAAATCTCCCCATCCATTATTATGGCAAGTAATGCATGTAAACCTCCTCCGTCTACCTAATGGTTGCCCATCTATCATGCTGTCGGTCTGTGTATGCAGATGCAGATGCAGATGCAATCGACCCTGTGAAAAAAAAAGAGAAACAAAACAAATCCTCCATCCCATAATAGCTTGAGCAAGTCTTAAATCTTATCTCTTGTCGCTTTCGCTCCCATTAACGCCATGCATGTATCGCTCGCTCGCTTGCTCTCGTATATGTTGGTGCATCGCTGAGTCGCCATCAATAATCACCGAATGCTTCGTTTCGCTGTCGTCTTGGGTAGATTGATAAGACGCATATGCGCCTACAAGCTAATCATCGACGCCACGCTATCGGCTCTCTGGCCCCTCCCCGTCACTTCGCCCCACCCATCATCATCCTTCTCCACCAAACTCTCCTCATCCGCATCCTCATCATCATCATCCCTCCTCAACCCTCCACGTGAATGCCCATTGAATCCATCCAGAAGGCTCTGGCTCGCCACAAAGCTGAATCCATTGAACACATTCGCTGGGTTCAGATCTTCCTTTGAACCCCAGTGTCCGCGCTCCACCACCGGACTGAGTGGAAGCGTCGTGAACTCGCTGGAGAAGTTCTCTGCCAGCTCAGGATCGTTGATGAATGGAACGATGGGAGGGCTGACTTCACGACGAGCCAGTGCTGCCCAGTCAATGTTCTTGAAGAAGCGGTGGGACTTGATGGTCTGGATATCACGTGGGCCGTAGCCGAGACGTTTCTTGGGCTCCTTGCGCAGTAGGCGTGTGAGGAGATCCTTCGTCTCAGAGCTGAGATGGTATGGCAGCTTGAGCTTGCCGTGAACGATGTTCTGCATGATGATGTTCTTGTTGTTTCCGCGGAAGGGAGGGTTGCCAGTCATCAGGTCGAACCCAAGTGCGCCAAGTGACCACCAGTCGACAGCGAAGCCATACTTCTTTCCCTGCACGACCTCAGGGGCCATGTATTCCACAGTGCCGGCGACAGTTGCACAGCTCTCACCATCAAGGGCAACTTTAGAGAGACCAAAATCCGTGAGGAGAAGGTGACCCTCGGAGTCCAAGAGACAGTTCTCTGGCTTGAGATCACGGTAAACGACACCGAGATTCTTGTGGAGGTGCTCCAGTGCAAGAACAAGTTCAGCCATGTAGAATGCGGCACGGTCTTGGACAAAGAAACATTCAAGCTGCATGTGTGTGAACAGCTCGCCGCCCTGCGCATACTCCAGGATGAGATACAGCTTGGCCTGGTCCTGGAAGGCGTAGTACAGCTTCACAATGAATGGATGTCTGTTGATGTTCTCCAGGATCGTGCGCTCCGTCTTCGTTTGCTCAATCTGTGACGTATGCACAATGAGCGTCGCCTTCTTGAACTGCTTCTGTGCAAACAAACGCCCAGTAGAGATCTGCCTAACCAGATGCACCGTCCCGAATGTGCCCTTGCCCAGACAACGAAGTGGCTCAAAGTCGGCAGCCGACATCTTGCGGTTGATATTCAACTGTTCTGGATCATACTCATCCGGCTCAAGTGGAACACCGAAATCCGCACCGTAGTTATCTCTCTCATCCCAGGTCGGGAATCTGCCGTTGGCAATGTAATCATACCCCCCCGTAGCGCCGATCGTAACCTCGTACGTGCGCTCACCCGAATCACTATCACTCTTGTCCGGTGTGGTGTACCCCGTGCTGCTGCCTGGCGAACCCTTCTTGAAACGGTCCTTGACACCATTCACAAACGACTGGCTGCGTGACTTTGCACCATCGAGGTTGAGGTTCTGTAGCTCTTGGCGCAGCAGGTGCCCGATGCCGCTCATTTTGGTTGGTGATGCGGAGGAGGCGGTGGATTGGTTGGATGTCTGGCGGACCATGGCGCAGGTATTGTTGGAAACCATGTCTTTGAGACCCGACTCGGTGGGTGCGGGTTTGGGAGTTTGTGTTTGAGGACGCGGGGTATTGAAGCCAGAGTAGTCGGAGTCTTCATCTCCAGAGGCAGCGGGGGTATGGAATCCGCGGACGGTCCTGGTGGCTGTCATAGCCTTGGTCTCGGTCGACCGCATGGTTGTATGGTGGTGTAGGATTCAGTCTCTCGGCTTGCTTGTAGTGTCGCTTTGTGCGGAGTGATTCAGTGAATTTGTCGGATGGACGTGAATTATTCAAGGTGCGCCACGTCTGCGCTCAGCATCTACTCTAAGGTGCGATCGATCAGTGCGTGGAAGTTGCTCGTGGCCGGTTGGAGGTTGCATCTGGCAGTGATAATGCAGACGGGTGTGCGAACGTTGGGTGGGCGAGTGTTCGAATTGCATTTGCTGTTGGGTTGGATTAGTTTGCGTCACGTCTAAAGTGAAGTCGAAGTGAAGTCGAATTAAGTCGACACGTTAATTTTTTCACCAGATGTTTCGCTTGGTGGTGAGGTGAGGCTGGGAGGATAGGAGATGGGGAAAGCAAGGAAAATAAACGCGGGGGAAATAATTATTTCAACTTAGGATTTCGGCTGGGGAAGGCAGACAGTGAGACGGTACGTACTTTTTTTGTTCTTACTATAGGACTTAGACTGCATTTACTTTACTCTCGACTGGATAGTCGCTGCAAGGTACTTACTATTTACGTACTAATCACCTCCACTCGTACTGTAATTGGGAGAAGACGGATGTACCCCACTTGTAACTCCACTTCCAAGCTGGCGCGTCATAGTACTGGAGTATAGTATAGTATAGTATAGTAAGTAAGTATACTCTAGTACTACTTTGTATAGTGAGATACCTAACCAGGGCAAAGGACGGACAAGCCATAGCCATTGAGGCTAGCACATGTCATCTCCATAACCCATAACCCAACATCTATCCACCAACAAAAACTCCAATAACACCTGAATAAGAACACATATTTGAGACCTCAGCTCTTGGCCCCCCCTTGGCTTCTAATATCGATCCCAAGTATATATCTCACAAATATTACTTTTGTCGAGTGCTATACGGGAACTATACGGGGTACTTTCATTTCCTTACTTGTAACCCCCTAAGCTGAGTCGAGCCGTCTTACTATGTATATGTATTATTCATGCAAATCATATCCATGTCCGAACGCCAGTATCTTTTTCCCATTTCGTATGATCTCAAGCCTGATCAGCCCCGTCTTCCTGCTCCAACCCCCCAAGTACAATACAATACAGTAACGTACTTCCCCAGACTCCCCAAGCAACGTCAAGTTATTCAAATAGGATATAGCCGCGATCCGTCCCTTTCCAAGCTACTCTATCGTATACGCTCTTGCCCGCTACACTCCCCTCAGTTCTTCCCCACTCGACTCGTCCTTGTCCTTGGCCTTCTTCTGTGTCTTATTCGTCTTCAGCGAATACGCCGAGGCTACAAGATACACCAGCAGCGCGACGCCAGCAACAACCCCATATGCGATCTCGCCGCCCCTCGTGTTCTTGGCCAGTTGAAGCCCCAAACCTCCATTGATAACAGCTAGGATGATGATGGCACGGCCATACCAACAGTGCGCTAGGCCAAAGAGCGTACCCTTGGCTTCACGCCTGTAGAGAGCGTGGTGCACTATCCCCAGGAAGGGCTGCACGAGGATGAGACCGAAAATCGCCGCGCCGAACTGGGTGTGGGTGTTGTTGAAGCGCTGCGAGAGGTAGTTAGTATAGGCTTGCTTCAACCACCAACATTGAATAATGACATGAAAAATGGAAGGGACTTACTAATCCATACGTCCCCGAGAAACTATACCCAATCCCAAACGCCGCAATCACCATCGCCGTCCCCAGCACCTGCACAAAAACATGCGTCCACACTCCCCCCCAACGCAACCGCATCAGGACTGACCCAGCCGGAAACACAACCAGCCACGCCAGCCCCATCAGGGTTCCATGTGCCTTCAAGAGCCTCTTCCCCAGACTCACGTCGGGCCCAGCCTGCGATCCTTGCCCGCCGGACGACGGTGCCGTGGTCTCGCCCAAAAACGGATTCGCCGACGTCCCCACGTCCGCCTGCGCTAGGTTTAACGTGTAGATGCTATGGTCGTCATGGTGATCGAGGGATTGTGCGAGGTTCGTTGTGTTGAACGCCGGGCCCTCCTTCCAGGACCCGATGAACGGCGACTCGGAGCCCTGAGTGTCCAACAGCAACTCGTTGCTGGCGCTGTACTTGAAGTTCGCGACGACAGTGCTGGCATCTGCCTTTGAGCCGCTGAGGACGGTGACGGTCTTGGTTGTGCTAAGTTGGGGCTCGAAGTGGCCGGTCCCTTCGCGAGGTGAGACGCTCACGCCTCCCTGCCCGTCGGTGTAGACTACGAAGATGGTGGATCCGGCCATTTGCTTGCCGATGCCCATGGCGACATATTGGTATTTGGCGGGGAAGGAGACGGATATGAAGATGTCGCCACGGTGGGTGCTGGAGGTGAGAGTTGAATGGGGGACGCCGACGGCGTAGTTGATGCCAGTTGATGGGGAAAAGGTGGCTAATGCTGCGAGGGTTGGGGATACTGTTAAGTGTTATTAGCTTTAAGTGCTCCCATGGTGACTATTGTGAATAGTAAATTATGAGAGATGCAAAGAAGAAGAACAACACCTACCCCAGGCTGAAGCAGCGATAAGAAGCCGTCGGATCTTCATCTTCCAAACTCCTGTCTCAATCGCTGAGATATTTCTGTAGATACCGCAAAGCCGAACGGGACGATGAGGTTATATAATAATCACAACACAATACCACAGTATTACATTAAATTTCGATCTGCCACCTGTGTTACACCGTCGCAGCCACCTGCCTGTGCAGAAGTTTCACAGCAAGATATTGAAGAAACGACCCGAAGACCTTTTCAGTATGCAGGAGAACGGATAAGGGTAGGCCAACGCAGATTTATCAAGTCCGAATTGGTGGTTCTGGCGTTCGCTTTGTTATATTCCCAAGCCTGCGTCAGCGGCGCCCAAGAATGGGAGGTTTCAGATCCGTCCCACGTCTCGTCTTCAAGCGCGTACTCGAGTACCCTCAACACAAAATCGAAGCTTCACTCAAGAAATTCGTAAAAAACGACCGTCCAGTCTAGTCAAATTCAATTACAATAACACACACAAACTCCCAAAAATGCGCAGGGACATACTCTAGATATAAAACCACCCCCATCAGCTCAACTCCCCCACCTCGCACCTTCCCCCCCGAGACATTCCAAGCCCTTGCGTGATGATAAACAGCCATCTCATCTCACATCCCGCATCCGCACCCCTGGAACCCCCTCATCGCACCCCGATTACCAACCCCCCTCCCCAAACGCGGCAATCTCCATCCCTATCGCCCACCCGCACTGCGCTGCGCCCCAAATAAGGTAGCACCCATCAGACAAATAAACATCACCCTAGCACCCACGCACCTTGCCAGATCTCGGTAGTTGCCATACCTTGGCCGTGCCAGGGGATATTCCTCACCGCGCCCGCGCGCATATGCCAATACCGCCGTATAACAGGGGAGCAAATACGTCAGCAAGTGGCTGGGGCAAGCTTTGTGATACCTTTGTCAGCCGCGAGCGCAACGCTGGTCGTGAAAACGGAGATTTGTGCACGATCGTCGGGCCATTGTTTGTGTTTGCTTGCTTCTGTGGGGATGGGTGCTACGTCGGGGCGGGAGGCTGCGCTTCCGTGGGGCGGTGCTGGTGTGTGTTTCGGGTTGTCGGTGCTTGGGAGCTTGGGGACGGTAACAGTCGCATGAGGGGATTGGATGGATGGGTTGCGGTAGGGCGGTAGGGCGATCATGTCACGTCAGTGGTGATTATCGGCGATCATATTGTAGATGGGGATCTCATTGGAGGTAGGGAAGTGACTATCACATAAACTGACTACGAATTAAGGTATTTTAGAAACGTTTTTGATTTCATTCATGGAATAGCTGGGAACAGGAAAAACAATGACAAAAGCGGACTCCTCCTCGCCTTCCTTTATATACGAAACAAAGAACACCATCCCCCCAATCGCCCCCGCCCCCCATGTTCACCCCCAAGTCCCCCATTTCTCCTAGTTGAGATTCTAATGAAAAGTATCAGATCTCTCAAATAAAAACAAGGAGTTCTCCATGTAATTTTCGTACTATGGACACTGAAAGGATAAAGAAACCCAAAAAAAAAAACACCACAGATTTCGTCGTTTTCGTCTCCATCATCTTTTTGGATTCGTCAAAAACAAACAATTATCCCCATTCCGATCCAACAAAAAGGCGCTGGAACGTAAATAGGAGATAAGAAGAAAATTCGTCAAGTAGATCCGATGGTCGGCAAAGCAAACAAGCTGGAAGGCTCAGATCCGCTGTGTGGTGGTTGTAGAGAACGAAAGGCAGAAAACAAAAAAAGAAACAAGATATCAGGTAAGATACAGTTGCATGCTTGATCTCGTCAAATTGTCGCTTCTAGATGCGCGCTCGCGGAGCCAAAAGTCGATGTCTATTGAGGAACGTTGCTTTTGTCTGCGTTGGGTCGGTCGAAGTGCGCTCCGTGCGTGTCGGCCATGTATGCGAAGTGAAGGAGGAGACGCAACATATG
Source organism: Pseudogymnoascus pannorum (assembly GCA_001630605.1). Taxonomy (NCBI): domain Eukaryota; kingdom Fungi; phylum Ascomycota; class Leotiomycetes; order Thelebolales; family Thelebolaceae; genus Pseudogymnoascus; species Pseudogymnoascus pannorum. The sequence goes on along the minus strand of LNAS01000244.1, from coordinate 50,878 downwards.
AGATAATGCGAAACAGTTGCTGAGGCCAGGGGTAGCCCTCGAGAGAGCCACGCCGTCCGTCAGGCGTATTATAGGTCTGAAAGTCGCACGCAGATAATCTGTGAGAGATAATCCATCGTGCTCGTCGAACAGGTAGATTTTGGATGACTAGATTAGAACAAGCTGCGAACGCGCTTGTGTCCGTGAGACTCGCCAGAAAACTTCCGCTTCTTGTCTGCGCCCTCAGCGGGTGACGGGCTGACGATCAGCTCCGCCTTACTGATCTTTGACTTGCGCAGCGGCGTAATCGGTGTGTTCGCCGCTGCGAGCCTGCCACCTTTGATGCCGCGGATAGCCCCCTGGCCGTAGCGGCCCGAAAAGGCCAGACTCTCACGGGAAGCGGAGTTGCGGCTCAACAGCGAGTGGCGGTTCTGATTTGAGCGGAAGGCTCCAACACGACCTGTCAGATGGGTGATCAGGGGATGGGCTTGACCCTCGCTGTTGGCTGTGCTTGGGCGCACGGGGGTGGAGGAAGGCATGCCAACTGTGTTGGAATCGCAGCTGTCATCCTCATCATCATCGTCGTTGGCGTCGTCGTCGGAACTGGAGTCGCCAAAGTCGATCAGGTCGCCGATATTCCATATATCCTCGTCATCCACGTCGTCTTCATCAAAGGAGGATGACGGGCAGTCTTGCGTCATGTTTCCATTGGAGGAAATACTAACGAATGGATAGAAAGCTTCAGGGGGTCCAAGAGCTTGGCCACCCAGGTTGTCCATAGGAGTGTACAAGGCGCTCATCATCAGGTTGGCTGAATTGCTGATCATGGGTGACATTTGCTCCATACCAGAGGCGTCACGCTCGTCCTCATCGATGGTCATCATACGGCCAGGGCCGCTGACTGAGTCCGTGCTGTGCCTGCGGTTGATCCGTGCTCTGAACATCATCAATCTCTTGCCGCGGCTGTCCAGGACAGCAAAAGGCTTGTTAGCATCAGTGATCCATGATCCAAGTTTTGGGCCAGTCCGCTGAGGGCGGTACTGCTTGCGTTGAATGACTTGTATATCATCATCTGAATCTGACGCATCTGACGCATCAGAGGACAAACCCCTCAAGACAGTGCGAGCAGGTAGGAATTGGGCCTGTGGTGGCAAATCCTCTTCAGTAGTTTCACCTTCGTCGGCTGCAAGGGTCGTGTTAGCATTGTATCATGAATTAATTTCCAACAGCACCACATACTTTCATATCCACTAGAACCACAAGAGCTCTCGCTCTTGTTATCATCGTCATCGGCTTCCTCCTCACCCATCTCGTCATCTTCTCCTCTGAAGTCCCAATAAGACCCATCATCACTTCCCGAGTCATCATTGTCCTTGTTCTTGTCATTCTCGATGGTACGGCGGAAACCTGGGTCAAGACTACCCTGATCCAGGAAGATGTCAGGGAAGATATTGTCATCAATGTCAGATTCCACAGTTTCACTATCCGACAGATCAAAACGGACGCGGCGGGTGACCTCGGGCTCACTCTCATCACCTGACCCCATCCACTCTGCCGCCCCGCTCAAGATATCTGCAGGTGGGGACTGGTCCGTTTGCTCCTCCGGAAAGAGATCCGGGCCACCTTTGAAGGAATCATATGGGCCCCAGAACTCGTCCTCGTCATCAGCTGGCTGAGGGTTGGCAAAATCATCCTCCTCTTCCGATTCGATGATTGCTTGTTCCTCAGCCACCTCCACATCTGGCTCATCCTCTTCCGAGTCGCTGATGAGATCGACGCCAGAGTAATCGTCGTCCTCGTCCGATGTGAGGGTATTCCGGGAACGCTTGGGCGTCTTCTGGCCCGTGTGAGAAGTGTTCGGCCTTTGGCGAACGTTGCGAGACATTATGTCTAATTTTGTGCGAATATATAAGTTTTGATTAGGGTTTGCTGTATGCAATATGCAGGTTGCAAAAGTAGCGGTGAATCTGTTTGGACAGCTGTCTGCTCTAATATTGTAGCAAGAAAATGCAAGAAATCTTGCAGGTGATTGTATAATCCGGATATGTAGTGTATGGCAGTATTAGGGAGTGAGAAGAGGCTCGCCTGTAGGCGTAGTTGAGGAGTCGAGGTGGTGCGGGGTGGAAGAGTCGAAGTCGGAGGGGGGTGAAACGGCGAACTTTTGCGGACTCGGGGCGAGCAGGACTCGAGTTTGGAAGTTGTAATTGTATAGACTTTTGTTCAGACGGAAGCCGCTCTAGGGCTTGTAGACAGGTAAAAGTCTGTTATCTTCGTCAAATATCGAATAGTGATTGAATGTCTCGGTGGCTGAAGGACTACGGACACGCTCCGATCGAGCATGCCCGCAGTGGGCGTTCACAGCTCAGCGATAGCCTGCGGCATGATTCTGACGAAGAGTATAGTTCTGGGGTGTAATCTTTTAGATTATATAGTTCGACTTCGTTGTCTTGTTTTGGGGAATGGGAATTGGTAGTTACGGAAGAAGGAGGGGAAAGGGAAGGGAGAGAAGGGAAGAAGTTCGTCAGGGTGGAGCTGGGACAGTATGAATTATTCTTTCGCTTACGGGGAGGTACTTTGGTATATTTGGGACAGATAGGTAGATTTTTAGTATACCGGGGTGAGTGGTAGTGTGTAATTGGGTGTGATTGGGGTGCAAGTGGTACATTCGGTGGTACATCCGGTAGTACATTTGTCGTTGACTTTTCGTTTTCCGCCCCCGCCTGGAGCCGCCTGATTGGGTCTTATCGCCTCTTCACCGCCAAAACTCTAACTTCCCTAGCCTAGTAATCTGGGTTTTGCTGGCCTTTTCCCAACAACGACGGCGTCTGGGTGATGAGTAGACCCAGTGTTGACAAGTTGACTTGACAATCTGTACAGTAGACTGTAGTATGGCAATATCATCACAATAATACCATATTTGAAACCCCATTTCACCACTCGGACGTCTACATTATCCTGCACACCGAATATTTCAAAATATCTCTATTGTGTCTCAGCCATTTTTGTGCACACGACAAATAACCACAAGGATTATCATGCCACTCCTACATTACAGTGCAGTATGTACTGTACATGCCAACATACGTATCACGATGCGCCAGACCATGTACCCCCTTGCCGTTTCTCTGTCCACCGAACCCGTTTCATGGCTCATTTCACATTTGCACTCCCCATTTTCCCCTCTCTCGTGCATTTGGCCTCACGTCACACACTCACTCATTCGGCGAGGGGACGCGCTATTCCTTCCCCGCCCACACAATAGCACAACCACAGGGCGCCTCCATGATGGTGATCCGTACTCTTGTCGTCCCCTCAATTACTCTTTCCTTCCATGATCAGGCCATTATATCGTGTATCGACCACCTCTAGTATGGTTCGGCTAATATCATGAAGGCGTAGATCACACCTAGCTTCGCCTCCTCGACCATAACTCTCCTCCCTACTCCAGTAGAGCTCCCCGAAGATCCCTCCCACCCCTCAACCGCCGGGCCACCGCCCCGCCATCTCGGCGCCTCTTTTCCCACCTCGTAATTCACAAGAATCCCATGTTATCCTGACTCCCCTGTGAATCAGGAGCACACGCAATACCGGTTCAAAAGTGCAGCGCCAGGTAAGCCACGACGCCCCTCACCCGTGCATCCACAATCGATAAGGAATTTCCCGCCTCGCACTACCATAGCCGCATCTCGCCAATCGTCTGAACTGGAAGTGCCCCACTACCGCGGAGAGCTATGACACATGTCCGGTTTCATGGAGCGCGACGGCCGCGCCGCAAGGTGGTGGGTATGTGAACCACGGGCGTGTGGTCGGCTTGTGGTTGTGGTGTGCCTGGGCTAGAGGTGTTGACGTCAAGTGTGCTGGGGAGGTAGTCGTGAGGCGTTTGATTTTTTGGTAGCTTGGAGTGCTGATGCGAACATTTTTTCGGGCCAGCTCTGTGAGGGTTTAATAGTGGGGATGGAGGTGGTGAGGGGTTGTGAGGTAATGGTCGGGGGTGAGAGAAAGGCGAGCATAGTGTGGTACGCCGCCATGTCTGTGCTGCCTGTTGGAGGCAGACACCAACAGCGAGTGTCTAGAAGACTCATAGAGAGGTAAGCAAGATGGTTGATTTTATATTTTGGTAGTCATATGTCATCGTAAAATATTTTTTTGTCAAAAATCTGTTGGACTAGAATATTTACAATTGGATATGTGACAGAATTGCCACTGTTGCCTGGGATGAATCACACTATGAGTCCCCCCTATGAGTCGGTAATATAGTGTTTGCCCATGGATGGTGAATGGAATTAAATTCGATTCAAAGTAACGAGATAAGTAGATGAACCGTCTAGTCGATGGATGGTTTTCGGTGAGGACATTCGAAACCTCAGAAGAAGAAGGCAACCTGGGAGACAAGGGGGCTTTGCAGTCGATACTGCGAAACCAGAATATGACATGTGGAAATCGTTGCTTCTGGCCGGTGATGGTGACGGCAACATTTCAACGACGACAAAGATTTTAGTTGGTGACAACAGCATTCCGCGGCGAGAGACAGGACCGGCGATGGCATATCGTCAACAACAAGAGGAAACACATCCATAGAACCGCCCTGCCTTTGGTTTTCACCTTGATATCCGAAATAACCCTAGTGCTCAGTTGATGTTTTTAGTATTCTGTGCAGCTACCTGTTCTAACAAACATCTCAACCCCTGCATGCACCTAAGCTCTATTATATGTCAAGATTTATTATCAGCTATTTCAAATATATATCAATTTAATGATTGGATATATCATCCCTAGACCTCATTTGAGGATAGATACATAGTAAAAAATATCAAAGTCGGCGTAGAAAAGCCATGGTAGAGAGTGACGACGGCTTAGACAGCCCGTAAAACACCGGACCCAAGCCCCCGACCCCCTATTCACCAACCAAACAAAGGAAATAAGCAAACCCAGTCATACAATACATCAAGCCCTCCTGGCACCATCACAAGTCTCGATGAACCGATAGATGCCCTCCACATATTCTGCGTCCTGGTCATGTCGACTCAGACTCGGACTATCCTTCCGTCCAAAATACATACTCTCCGTCTCGCTAAGCTCCTCCATCGTCTCATAACCATCCGGCGACGAGAGCCATGGGTTATCGGCAAACTCGTCGAACTCCTTGTACTCGCTGAGCTGGTCATACTCCAATTCATGGCCGGTTTGAGATCTCAAAGAGCCTCCAGGACTGGAGAGTGCCTTGTCGGTAGTACTCGCGAACGGAAAGAGTAGCGCTAGGTGACCCCCATAACTGGCATCAAAATCAGGATCCTGCTGAACGATGCCCCGACGGACGCCTATCTCGTCGCAAAGGCGCTCAACGGTGTCGGCATCGCAACCGGGGAATCGGACGCGCAGGATCGAGCCAGGCTCGAGGGTCACGCTGAGGTCTCCGAGCGCAGATAACCGCTTCAGATCATTCATGATAGCCGTGAAGTCCTTGAGAGCGCGTGCGAAGTCGACGGAGAGAACATCCAGGAAACCGTCGGTGTTCAGCGTTGGTGCTTCTGCGAAGTGTGCAGTAGGCAGGGCGGAGGCGAGGGGGCTGAGTGCCGTGACGGTGGGGTTGAAGCGGAAGTCTACGAAAGCACCGGGGGAGGCCTTGGTCACAGATGACATCTTGCGGCTCGTCTCGTCTTGTAGCGCGCTGATGGTGCGGTAGCGCTTGTCACCACGTTCCGTGAGTCCGTCAAACTGGGCCTTGTGGCCGGAGAGCCAGAAGGCGCGAACGGCGGCAGAGACGTTGTTTACGACTTGCGCTGGTGCGGCTGGCGTGTGGGAGAAGTATCTTGCGCCGCCTACTCGTCCGCCTCCGAGGCTGTATCCGCCGGCAGTTCTGGGGAGAGCGCCACCCGTAAGGTTTGGGCGCAGTGTCGAGCAGAACGGAGCGCGGGTGGTGGAGCGCAGGATGGTCGTGCCGATGGCAGATTTGGGGAATGAGGCCCGATTAAATTTGACGGCATTCGCGGAACCGGTGCTCATGAAGCGCCGGACAGTGGCGTTGATCGTGCTGTGTGTTGTGTACCATCTTCCCTTGCTCTGGCGCAACCAGGCTGCCTTGCTGATGGGGTGTCTCGGGGTGTTTCGAGCAAGAATTGGGACTGGCTCGGATGAAGCGGTTGCAGTGCGCTGGGCTGCCTCTGCGAGGCGCTTCCTGATAAGATGTGATGCCCGTATGGCATTCCTGGCTTCCGCATTAGTGGGGGTTCAATGAGAAAGCCGGTGCAAGCGGCAATGGGGGGTTTTCGATTTGCTTACTTCAAAACATTCAAGGCTATAGGAGCCCATATTCCACCGGATGGCGCCATGATTGAAAAACCTTATGCTCACCAAGGTAAACTTAAGGTTGTTTAAAGAAGAAGCAATTCGGGGAGGGTTGGAGTCAGCATTCCGCCACCTTCCGGGATACGTCACATGACGAGCCGTTAGCGTACCGACTAAGGGACTTACGCTAACCGACCACGCTAGCAGACTTCTTAAACTTTTCCGAGCTTTCAATTCTCCTTCGCTTTTGTTGTCAACGCAATATTCGATGATGTTCATCGACAGCTCATGGTGGCAGCTGCTCAATGGTAAGATACTCCCATACTTATCTGCGATCAGTTCTTCTATGATGAGAACCTATCAACTGAACAATCCAACTCTTACACAATAGTGGGGATTAACCACTCTACGGAGAACTCTGAGCTTTTCAACTTGGACCCATTGATAGCTACCATTTACTGTTCTCTACAGCTGGCTAACTTAAAATTTACAGACGCTTAACAGCTCAATTGTGCACTTGTCACCCTTCCCACAAAACATTCAAAAGGTTCGTTGGAATTTTTCTTCTTATACAATGCAAACTGCACATCCGGTGTGATGAACAAGTGACAACTATAGGAATTCCTCATTCCGAATATACTATGTAGATTCTGTCTACAGTTTCAGCCTTGTCTGACCTCTCTCAAACATTTTGGATTTATTATTACATATATATTGGGACTTCTTGCTGACAGTTCTCCCCTCAGGTACATTACTATAACTATTTGCCCTCTGCCTTACGTTTTTCATGACGAACTTTGAACGAACGGGCGGACAGACTGTGTCCACAGTGCGAACTCACGAAACACAAAGAGCGTACAAACTCTTTGGAGCTAGCATTGATGGATTGCATGTTGAGAACTCGTCAGCTGATACAAAACCATTCATTCGAAATGGCTTCACAAAACGCAACTTGGACTCTCGCTGACTCGTCCAAGGTACATATACACAGATCTCTTCATTTTTCACATGGCGAGCACTTGCATCATATGATGATACTTATTCACACTGTTTGAGCCGGGCTTCGGTCCGTCACTGAACGCATTAACACAAAATCTGATTTAATGAGGTATGTTATGCAACCTTAGCCTAGTCTACGGGCAATGCTAACGTCAATCCAGCCTGAAAGATGCTTTTTGCTGTCATTCTTTTTCAAGAATATATATTTTGCATCAACTTTCACATCGCTAACACCGACGTGTTACAGGTATTTTACAACGATCAAAACATTACCCTGCCAACGTTCACATGGTAAGCTGCATTTTTACTCTCCAATGTTAGGGCTTCACTAACAATTCAAAAGATGCCAAATATTTTTTGGCAATATCAATAGAATCAATGAAAATATTTTATCAAACTCCTTTACATGATGTGCCTGCATATTGTGACTTGCCTTTCACATGGAACAGATCAGCCAAGTCTTCACATCAACAACACGGCATCATGTTTAAGCCTTGCCAATAGCTTAACTAAGCTGAGATCTGGTACCTGATCTCACTGGCTCTCATAATTTTGGGTTGTATCGAAAAGAGGACGAGAGAGTTGATCAGGTTCCTTGCCAGACCTTGTACCGTGCTGTCTCAAAAGTAACTCGCACACAAGGTATGAGACAGTGACAGGTCGTACAAGTCTTAATCATGCGAATAACGATGTCTCTGGTTGCCATCGTCGCATTTGATTTTTCTTAGAAACTCAAGTCTCGACGTTCAACATGTAAAATCTTACATCGCGTTCCAGCGCGAACTTGAAGCAGCTAAGCGTTGACTCGCGTTGCGCATTGACCAACAAAGTGGAGCTATGCAGGTCCGAGCTTCTGGAGGGCAGCACTGCGCGTACCACTTGCGGTCCGTCGGTGGTCAGCTCCAGCCCAGACGAGGGAATAAAATCCCCCCAGATTGCAACATCCCCTCCCACTTCTGTCACTTTCTCCCATCAACACCATCACAGAAATCACTTCTCTGGCTGCATCCGGCCATTTCGTATCATTTTTTGTATTTCCGGGTAGATTTTTGTAGCAATTGGAAAGAGAATGTCTACTCGTAAGAGAAAGGCTGAAGACGAGGAGCTCGTTGCGCTTCCTTCGGATGAAAGCGAGGAAGAAGAGGAGTGAGTCGATTTCATCTTTCATCTATTCCCAGGGCTCTCCTTATCTCACATAGCCTTAATTGGGCGCGGAGAACTCATAAATCGGCTTGATTTTATCATACAGGCCTTTTCAGACAGCTATCCATGCCCTTTGCGCCTGGAAATGCGCTGAGGCGCTCTGACATCATCAGTTTCTTCCAAGGACATTGACTGACAAACCACCCATTGCAGATACGAAGATTCAGAAGATGAGGCCCCAGGAGGGAATTCCGACGATTCCGAGGAAGATGAGGATGCCAGCGGCTCCGAAGTGGAGGAGGAGGTCGAAGGTAAGAACATCCATAAGCATCGCCAAGCACACTTCCAAGACTGCCAATATCGGTGGCCGGCCGCCGATACGGCTTTCCATCATCCAATAACATCCAAACTTTCCAACCCTACATATGTCGTCTTCTAACTGTCCATTAGAAGTTGCCCCTCCAGTGAAGAAGCGCAAGGTCGGCACCGCAGCCTTGACCGAAGAGAACGGCGATGAAGAGGATGAGGACGCCGAGGGAGACGTCGAGGAAGCTGAGGACGAAGAAGAAGAGTCAAAGGCTGAGGCTGAGGCTGAGGAGCCTACTGACGCTGCTGTTGCCGCCAAGAAGACGAACGGCACTACGGCTCCCAAGAAAGCGGAAGTCGAGACTGTCGACCTCGACGACGAGGATGAGTAAATTATATGACTGATATTGATGACTGCGAGAGGTTGGCGTTGCTACTGATTTGAACTGGGAGGGTATGGGACATCTATGGTGGATCTACGTTGCTAAAAAAAGGAAGGAATGGGGTGGGATCTTATTCAACATTTTGCTATAGAGCTAAAGAAAATGGAGGAATCAAAAGCCTGCTGTCTTTACTGTCCTGGGACCTGGTTTCTGTTGCTGATGGCATGCTTGCCCCGCGTATAATGCAGGTATCCTCTTCCAACACACATCAACAAACCGGTAAGTTCCTTGGGTACATCAATAACTATTTACATACTCTATTTTGTCAGGAGTGAAAGGCTGCCAAGTGGCTCTCCTTCCGCTACACAGCGTTTGGATTGTAAAAGAGTTTGTTGGATGGATAACTCTCCAGATCGCCATGATTTTTGAGGGGTTTTATTCCTAGAGTAAGCATGTCACCACCACCTTGTCTGTGTATTATGTATTGCCTTGCCGTATTTCATAAAACAATCCCTCTGTTTGTCTCACCCTTTTCTTTTTATCTCCATCCCTTTTCCATCGTCAGGATTAGTACCATCACAGTCCATCCCAACCATATCAAACACGTCGTCTGAAAGACTTAGTGAAGAGTCCCATACCCCTACTTGACGGAATCGCCAGCCTTGCCGTTAAGCCTCCATCTCTGTACGCCAACTTAGAGGGAATTTTACTTGGTCATCACAGCTCCATATCCATTCTTTCGCTTCACATTGCTCCCACCAAGGAAGCTGCTTTTTAACCACCACTGCCAGTGGAACATCGCTGAAACCCATTTTGGAACCTCCAAGTATTCCCAAAGTTGTCTTTGGAATTCACAACGACTTAGATGTTTTGTTCAGCCTTTTCAAGATCTGTGTCGATGGGATCAAAGATGTTCAGCTGACGGAGCTCGCAACTCGGAATGGATCGCGGAAGCTCATCTCTGGCCTAGCGAAGTGGGTTAGGAATGAGAGTCCCATCTCTGCGATAGATAAGAGCAGATTTTTCCTTGTTAAAAAGAGTGGTCAACTACTATTTACCCTGAGAAGGGCTGCCATTTCGATGTTTTCAATGAGCGGCCCCTGAAACCCGAAGCCATCCAATACTGCGAGCCGGGTATTGCGTTGCTGCCAGCTTTGCATCGTGTTTATCACAATAAGTTGAAACTTGTCGATAGGGAATTTTGGCGTGTTCACGTCCGCGAAGACACAAAAGATCTACGATGATTATAAAAATACAGCCTGGGATCATATAGGCTGTCAGGAGAACACGATCAAGAATGGTAGAGACTGCTAAAGGAAAATACTTCAGGAATAGCCTCTTTAAAATACATCATGGCTATAGAACGTTTATTCACAGAGTATTGGCCTAGCGGAGATGACAGGAGTGGCTTATATATATGCCTGGATGAGGTTGTGCTATTATAATTTTCACTAGAATGTAGATAAATATTTTCAACAATCTCTTATTGTTTGACTTACAAATTTAACATTACTTCATATTAATATTTTGAATTATAAATATGAGAACTAATCTAACCACAGTATTAGACAACGTGCCAACAAGTAAAATAAAAGAGAAACATTTCGAGAATATAAAAGTCCTTCTTTATCTGAGATTAGACGGGATTCATAGTCCCCATTTTATAAGGGGAGTGTTGAAATGAGTGAGAATCACGATGCCGCTCCAGTATCTGTGGGTCGTTGGTCGTCTCCCCCGCGTCAGCCCCGCAAACTATTCGCGCCCATGCGCACCCGCACGGCCACTTCCTCATCAAATTCCAAAGGGCTAAGCTTGTCACCATACAATCATGCAAGCCTGGATATAGGTGCACGCCTATCCGTCTCTCTGGTCATAAGACTCCATAGCGCGGCCCATGAGGGTAGGTAAAATTTACCTTTTCTCCGTGAAGTTGCTTCTCTCTCGTGTTTCTTCCATCCTCACATCGTTCCTCGCGACAATTGCGCCGCATCCATTGGCTGGCCCACCATGAGTCTCCCTCAGACCCTCTGGCTTATTGCGCGGAACTTTCCCATATACCCCACGCTGGGAATACTTAGTTATCTCCTCATCAATGGCATCTACAAGTCCATCAAGTTCGCGTATTCAGGTCCCCTGTCAACGTTCCCGGGCCCGGACTTCGCGGCCATGACGGGATGGTATAAGACCTACATTGAGCTCTACCAGAGCCGGTCCTGGACGGCCCACTTGCGGGAATTGCACAGGGTCTACGGTGAAGCTCCCTTGCCAATCGCTGCTTGGGATATAGCTCTAACTTTGTCACAGGACATGTAGTTCGCGTCGGACCAAACGAGGCACGAATAACCCCACCACAGTAGGATACGGGCGATTCGCTGACAATTACAGCTCCATTTCGATCGACCGGAAGCATACTACGATATCTATAACTCTGCGAACCGTTGGGATAAGGAGGCGACGCAATATCATAGCTTTGGGCTGGATCGGTCATGTTTTGCCTCACTGAAATATGCACAAGCACATGAGCGGAAGGATATTCTCCTGCCCATGTTCTCACGTCAGGCGGTTACAAAGCTCCAATCTCTCGTGCAGAATAATGTACGTCTCTAAACCAGATCTGTCAAATTCGACACATACTAACTACATTCCTTCAACAGATTGACCGTTTATGCGAGGCTCTCGAAGCCAACGATGCCATGGGAAAGTCCTCCGATCTTTTCTACGGCCTTCGCTGCTTCTCGTTGGATACGATCCTACAATACTGCTTCAATCTATCTATTGACGCGCTGGGCGCTCCTGGATTCAAAGCACCTGCTGTCGAAGCTATGGAAATCTCTTTGCCCACTATATTAGTGTTTAGAAACTTCCCTCTATTTCGCGAATTCACCCACGGCCTCCCGTCCTGGCTATCTACACTGCTATTACCAGCGACAACAGGCTTGGTGCGTCTGCAGGCTCTTCTCGGGAGGCAGGTCAAACAAGCCATCGATAACCCGAAGAGCCTAGATGATAACCCACATGAGACTGTATACCACCGCCTCCTCGACAGGAAGGCGAACAATGGGAAGGTTCCAGACGCGGGAAGTCTCTACGATGAGGCACAGGCGCTGATGTTTGCCGCTGGTCACCCGACAGCGAATGCGCTAACGGTGGGGATATTTCATGTACTGGCTAACAATGCTGTCAAGGAGAGGCTGGTGAAAGAGCTTAAGCAAGGATGGCTTGATCTGAGAAATACGCCTACGTTCGAGGAGCTGGAGCAGCTACCGTATTTGACAGCTGTGGTTACGGAGTCTCTCCGCATGAGCCCTGGAATTGTCGCACCGCTGCTACGAATCACCCCGTTTGGTGGTACGACTATTGGAGGCGTCAAAGTCCCCAGCCGGGTATGCTCCTGCGCCTTTTTACGATGACCTTCTCCACGTAGCTAACAAACCCGCAGGTCATAGTAGGAATGTCCGGAACCTTCGTGCACGAAAGCGAGGTCCTATTCCACGACGCAAAGACGTTCAATCCCGAGCGCTGGCTGACGGACGACTCGGCCGTGCTGGAACGCTGGCTAGTTCCCTTCTCAAAGGGGCCGCGCATGTGCCTCGGCCAGAACTTGGCATATTGTGAGATGTTCCTTGGCTTTGCTGCGCTGTTTCGTAGGTTCGATATGAGCTTGGATGGGAATGCGAAGGCGGATTTGAGGTATAGGGAGTGCTATTTTCCGCAGTTCTTGGGGAAAAATCTTAAGTGCTTCTGTAGGCCGATAGAGAAGTAATGCGCATTTGAGGCTTGAAGCCAAACTCTGTAACGACTGTCATCGATTTTGAATTTGCTTCTTGGTCATTGTAGCATCGTCGGTGGGTTTCCACCATGACATCACAGGCTTTAAGAGACCATCGTAACCCTTCAAACAACTTGGCTTCGCCAATGGCGAAACATAGGCCTAGATCACTCGTTCCCAGTTTCTGCTAAACATGCATGAAGTAGGATATACGTTGCAATTTTAAGGCCAATTACCTCTTCCTATGCTGCCAATTGAGACAATGCTTACACGTATTTTATTGGAGGTACCAATCGTGCGCCACAAGTGGCACAGCAACCCCGACAAAAATGTGGCACCCTGAGCTTGTTAACAACCCCGCTGATGATGTCACAGCTTTGTTTGCACTTGCAGGTACATACAAGGACAGGATGTATCACATCACACAAGGTCAAATACATCATCTCTAAAACCGTTTGGCATTCTGCGACATTTACTCCTTCATACTTTTCCCTCTCCTTCCAACTACCTGAAATCTCATATAATTAATCGTGGGAATTTCTTATAATTGTCGATATTTGATTGCGAGAAAGATAGAGAGGTTGACGAGAGAGCTATATTCGTGCCGCCAAAAGAGATCATGAAGCTCTTTGCACAGCTTCTAACCTTGGGCCTTGTGGGCCAAGGTGTAGTTGCTAGTAATTGGTTTAGCAAGTCCAGTAAGTTTGACCCAACCCTTTCTTGTTCCAGAAAGAAATATACCCATCATTCTATCGTTCTGTGAGCTTTGAGATGCGAAGGTATCGACTTTCAAGTTATCAAATAGCTGTTATGAGCAGCGACGTCGGTTTTAATGTGTCGTCATCGATTTTCCACAGAACCAGCAATATAATTCACGACAAAAATATACCACTGGTTCCAGATTGCTAATGGGCCTTATAGTCTACAACAAATGGCACGAGACGGAGCTTGAGAGATGGCTTTCAGACCATGACATCCCCCACCCCTCTCCAGCTGATCGTGCCGACCTTGAGAAGCTGGTTCAGGAAAACTGGCACTCGAAGATTGTATCGCCGTACAGCGACTGGGATACTACACAGCTGAAGGCGTACCTGGCCGAGAGGAGCCAGGAAGCTTCTAATGCTGCGGGCGCCAGCAAAGACTCTCTACTCGACAGCGTCAAGAATTATTGGTATGAGACAGAGGACAAGGCAGAAGAAGCTTTTTCCAACGTCAAGGACTGGATCTTTGACAGGTATGTTTTGTACCAACCATGATAGACCCGAACTTTTAATACTAACTGTCCTTAGCTGGACCGATTCACAACTGAAAGCCTTTGCCGATAAGCACGGCATTCCAGTCCCGCAGCCACGCAAGCGTGACGACATCCTCCAAAAGATTCGCTACGATTATGAAACTGTTGCAAAGAAGGCTGGTGATAGCATTTCTTACCCCGGTAACTGGCTGTACGAGACCTGGTCCGAGTCTGATCTTAAGGAATGGCTCGATACCCATGGAATCCCAGCACCGCAGCCAGCAACTCGCGATAAGCTGATTGCATCCGTTCGCCGCAATTCCCGTCTTGCTACTCTGAAGGCCCAATCATCCTTGACAAAGGCCCAGAGAGAAGCTCAGAAGGTCGCCGATTCTATCAGCGACTCGATTATCGCCAACTGGGATGATAGCAAGATCAAGGAATGGGCAGACAAGAATGGTGTCAAGGTCCCACAAGGCTCTAAGCACGCTGAGCTATTGGCTATTCTCCGCAAGCACCGCGCGAAACTACTCGATGACACTATTTCTGCAACCGCTGCTTCGGGCTACGGTGCTGCTACTTCCAAGGCTGGCAACCAATGGGCGAAAGCTACCGAGGATGCACAGCTAAAGGCCCAAGAGGCATTTGACGCCGCTGTTGGTGGATGGAGCGAGTCGCGCCTCAAGGCATATCTGGACTCCCGTGGTGTTCCTGCTCCTCAGAGCGGAAAAAAGGATGAGCTCGTTGCCGCTGTTCGCAAGCACTCCCACAAGGCTGCTACTGGATACAACGCTTGGACTTACGATACCTGGACCTTCGATAACTTGAAGTAAGTATATATTGCCTCAATTGAAAGGATGAGTTGCTAACGCGTCACCCAGGAAATGGTTGACCGCTACCGGCGACAAGCAGGCAAAGAAGGCAGCCAATAAGGCTGGCGCCACTCGTGACGACCTTCTTGCAGCCGCTCAAGCTTACTACTCATCCGCCTCTGCTGCCTCCGGTGCATCATTCGCAACCGTAACCTCTTACCTCGCCGCTGCCACCGATGCCGCCAAGGCCAACACCTTCGACACCTGGTCCGACTCCGAGCTCAAGGCTTACCTTGACACATACGGCGTCCCAGTACCACAAGGCAGCAGCACAAATGAGCTCCGCGCATGGGCACGCAACCAGGCCAACTGGTTCCGCCACGGCACCACGACCCCACAGGGAACACTTTTGGCTAAGCTGAAGGAGACCTTTGACTGGGCGTATAACCAGATTGTGGTTGGAGTTCAGAGTGGTATCCAAGCTGCGCAGTACGAAGGCACGAAGGGGAAGGATAGGGCCCAAGAGGCGGCGACGTACGCAAAGGACCGCGCGTATGAAGAGAAGGAGAAGGCGAAGCACAGAGTCCAAGAGGAGCTATGAGTGGGAGAGTGATGTGTCGATAACCGCTGGTTTTTTTTATCCTCTGCTTTTGCAGCTGTGATTTGATTGACGGAGAAGAGTGGAGGAAATAAATACTATAGGAAAGTTTTAGCAAGATGAGTGTGGTAACACTAGGTTAGCTTATACGGAAAATCGAATGGCGTTTCATTTATTATTGTTATTTTTAGTCGAAATGATGTGATTTGAAAATTCCAAAACTGAAATTGTTGACTGTATCTCCTGTTGAAGCAAGTGAGGGGGTGTTCCGATTGTTGGTGATAAGCGCTGGGGAAGCCTGGTTGCCGCGACAACCATAACAAATGTTGATCTGAACCATGGACTGACACAAAGTGCCAATCCACGAACACGTCGTTGGAACCAACTACTACCGCATTCCCTTAAACCACGACTTTCGTTATGGAGCCTCCTTCGAAACCTCAACCGGCACTTTTCCAAGTGTACCTGCGTTTACGGCCGCCGCCAGTACCAAACTCGCTCTACCCAGCTTTAACCGCTCCCGAGCGCTTCGTCACAGTTGAAGAATCGAACGTGGGCGCCCCGACGCATATTACGCTCAACCCACCGAATGATAATAGGAGAAGAGCGGTGGAGAAATTTGCCTTTACGGAGGTGTTTGAAGAAGAGGCGTCGCAGCTGGATATTTTTCATGGAACTGGTGTGATACCCCTCGTTGAGGGTGTCCTTGCCGCAAATGGCGGAGATGGGAGAGATGGCCTCCTGGCGACTCTCGGGGTGACGGGGTCAGGAAAGGTGAGACAACGCGCCCTCAAATTTACGCCTACATTATACTGATCAGAGGAAGAGCCATACGATCCTCGGATCTCGCAGTCAACGCGGTCTGACACAACTCGCCCTCGACCTCCTCTTCCGCTCCATCTCAGGCAACATCCTCGACCCCTCCACAACTTACTCTCTACATGCCTCTGTGGCTGCCTCGGACCCTTCAGAAGCACAGGTTCTCTCCTCGCAAGGGTTCTTGGACATCATCTACGGCGACCAATCATGCGCCAGCCGTGCAACCTCACGCGCTGCGACGCCCATGAGAGTACATACCTCCTTTCATATCCCCGGTTCTTTCCCCCGTTCCTCCCATTTCCCCCACGAGAAAAGTTTCTATCTCATCCTCCCACGGCTTAGTAGCCGTGCCGGAAGTCCCCAAAGTCAAGGACTTACCAGGCCACTTACCCCGCCAGAGTCGTACCGCGCACAAGCGTCTGCCCGGACCCCTTCTTATATGAAATCTACAAGAACCTATGCCACCAAGTTTCCTGGCCAGAAAGATACTAAATTTCAAATCAAGGGCGAATCCATCCCGCCAACCCCTAGACGACCCCTCCCCCGCTCAGCGCCGACCCCCTTGTCGCCATCTATCGAAGATATCACCATTCCCTCCGACCCCTCCACCGACTACGCTGTCGTAATCTCCATGTACGAAGTCTACAACGACCGCATCTACGACCTCCTCACTCCCTCCCCTCGTACACCCAGCGTTAAAGAACCCCGCCGCCGCCCCCTCCTCTTCAAACCCACCGAGGCTAGCCCGGAGCGCAAGCTCGTCGCCGGCCTCCGCAAAGTCATCTGTGCCTCTGCGCGCGAGGCACACATGGTACTGGAAGCCGGATTGCATGAGCGCCGCGTTGCTGGGACGGGGAGCAACAGCGTTTCCTCTCGTAGCCACGGCTTCTTCTGCGTGGAAGTAAAGAAGCGGGCTCGTGGAGCGAGGGGCGAGGCACAGCAGTGGCGCGGAAGCGCTCTGACGATTGTTGATCTTGCGGGTAGTGAGAGGGCGAGAGACGCGAGGACGCAGGGCGCAACGCTCGCGGAGGCGGGGAAGATTAATGAGAGTTTAATGTATTTGGGACAGTGTCTGCAGATGCAGAGCGAGCTTGGAAATTCGACAAAGGTGGGTTTTCCCGATCCAATATCGCTGCTGTGCACATGCTAATCAACCCAGCCCAACCTCGTCCCGTACCGCCAGTGCAAGCTCACTGAGCTCCTCTTCTCCAACTCCTTCCCCTCCACTTCATCCGGATCTTCCCACGCGCCGCGGCCGCAGCGCGCTACCATGATTGTCGCTGCAGACCCTGTGGGCGACTTCAATGCTACGAGTCAGATCCTACGTTATTCTGCATTAGCGCGCGAGATCACCGTCCCACGGATCCCCTCGATCACCGCGTCCGTCTTTGGCCAGCCGCCGCCGCGGAGTACAAGTGGGAATAGCGGCTCGTACCAGGGTCAGCAGGGACATGATGAGAGAGCTACCATGGAGAGGGCTGCTATGGAGATTGCGAGGTTGAGTGAGGAGATGGATATGTTGCGGGCAGAGGTTGTGGCGGAGAGGGAGGGGAGGGAGGAGGCCGAGGCAAGGCTTGTGAGTGCGGAGGAGAGGGCTATGGAGATCGAGGCTGTTGTGAGGGAGGAGATGTGGGGCGAGATGGAGGAGAGGTTTGAGACTGAGCTGAAGCGGTGGAAGGCGAGGTGGGAGGAAGAGAAAGAGAGGGGAGGTGAGCACCTTGATCGGAAGGTTGAGGTCCTGGTGAGGGGCTTGGGGATGGAGGGAGAAGGGAAGGAGAATCACGAGGGAATGGAGGAGCTTGAGGAGGAAAACCGCGCATTGAGGGCTATGGTTGTTAGGCTACAGAGGGAAGTTGGAGGAGGCAGCCCTACGAAGAGGACCGGAGAGTCGAGGGACGTCCTAGGTCACCTAGGAACGCAAACAAGTCTAGTGAAGGGGAGGATGAGGAAATTGGGCGGCAGAAAGTGGGACTTTGCGGCAGGTGAAGAGGGGGATGAGATCTAGAAGCTATTATGGGTTCCTCACGCAGGTTTCGCTGTGGATTTGGAGTTCTGGATACAGGGGTTGGAGCTGTGGGCGCTTGGTGTACGCTATGTTTTTGTGCATGTGTTTGTTTGTCATCTATGAGCGAGATTTCCAACTAGTCGGTCCGACGCTAATAGCTTACTTTTTGTGGTCTATTTTTCTCCTGTGGTGGTGCTCGCTCGGACGCATATTGCGGGGGTCAGACGGGTGGATTAGGGGTGCAGAGAGCTTACTTTCGTGGGATGCCGATTAAGTTCTCTCGATTTGAAAAGCCTCTCTTATCTAAATGGCCGCTTTTGCCAGCCTCAGGTCTTCCTGTATCTACTATATCAACTACAGATGTATAGATGCAAGATCCTATTAAACTCAAATCAATATGACTTTGTACAATGAAGTCTGAGTTTGCATCGACCTCATACATGTGCCATTATTGCGCTCAGGCATGGGGCGCGGGGGATCCTCGGCACATGCGATCCCCAAGCCAATAATTAATCAGACGGAGTGGATGACCGCCATGAGCTCCGCGCGTCCAAGTTAACCCAGACTCACAAATAATATTCCCTTCTGCTCAAGCCTTGCCCAGCCACCACAAATCTTAGATTAGAGTCCCGCTTTCGGCACAGTAAAAAACTATGGCACCGACTTTTATCTTCGAATGTGTTCGGTAGCCCTGATACCTTCCTCCAGGTTGGTTGTATGGGCGAGATCTGTGGTGATCACTTTCAAGCATAATACGACCATAACGGACTAACTAGAAAGCCTTCTTTGGCCATAACAAGAACATGTGCCTTACACTTCCCTATTAGGTAGGTCAAAATGCATTACAATCACAATAATTTCAGTACTAAGATAGAGAAGCATTTGTTTCTGCCAGTAGTGCCGGGTTGTTCCTGAGAATAAGGACCGCGTGATACCCCACAACCCCAGACCCCCGCGCGCTAACCCGAACCCAACCCAGCGTTTTGATACCCCGCATGGAGTGTGTGTATGTGCTGTGCATGCACATGCTGAAAGGTTAATCCCCAGACTCTAAAACTCAATCCCCATATTATACCCCCAGGATTTCGTCCCGCTTTACATGTGAAAAATCAAAGCCTCATAACGAGAGGCAGATTTTACGCAATGGGACGCCATACCTATTCCTGCCCTTGGGCAGATGAGGATCTTTATAAAGACTGTTGGGATCCCCTGAAGCAATCCAGTTGGACCAGGCAAGATCAGCATCCCACGGCCTTCATCTCAGTTCCCGCTACGTGCCAAAGGAGACAGTACCCCTGAATTTGCTACTTGGAAAGATGAAGTCTTTCACAGCTTTCCTGAGCTATGCCTCACTATTTGCTTTGGCTTCTCATGTCTCGGCCGCGCCTACCCTCGCCACCCCCCAGGCCCTCGAGGTACGACAGACCACGGGCAACAATTCTCCTAACAACAAGAACACCATCGACCCAGCCACCTCGATCTATCCTAAGAAAGACGCTGGAGATGCCGCTTACTCGGTAGACGAGAACACCCTCCGTAGCGCCCTCTATATCCCGTCCACGTTCCAGTATGGAAAAACAGGAAAACAACCCGTGCTCTTGGTCCCGGGAACTGCACTTCCTGGCGGAACAACATACTCGAATGCCTTTGGAAACTTATTGGCCGCCTCCAGCTACGCAGACCCAGTATGGCTCAACATCCCGGGTTATAGCTTGGGAGACGCGCAGGTGAATGGCGAATATGTGGCCTACGCCATGAACTATTTGTCTGGCATTAGCGAACAGAAGAATATCTCTGTGGTTTCATGGTCCCAGGGAGGCATTAACACACAATGGGGCTTGAAATACTGGCCGTCGACCCGAAGTATCGTGACCGATTTCGTGGCTCTCGCCCCAGATTTCAAAGGAACTACTGAGGCCGACTTGGTGTGCAGCGGGTTGACTATTGCCCTGTGCACACCATCGATCAAGCAACAGAGAGACAAGTCGAACTTCATCTCCACTCTCCGAAGCAACGGCGGCGATAGCGCATATGTTCCCACCACGACATTTTACTCCGCTACCGATGAGATTGTTCAACCACAGAGTGGGACCGGCGCCTCTTCTTTTATGTTGGATACTCGCAGTGTCGGCGTCACGAACAACCAGGTCCAGGACATGTGCCCTGGCACCATTCAAGTTGTTCTGCATGAAGGAGTTTTGTACAATGCCGTTGCCTGGGCGCTCATTGAAGATGCACTCACCCATGATGGGCCAGGAAACCGCTCTCGCTTAGATCTTACGACGCTATGCACGGCTTTGGCCGCGCCAGGTCTGAATGGCATCGATGGTGAAAGCATCATACTCGCCGCTGTTCCCAACATCCTGGCATACAAGACTCATGTTTTCAACGAACCAGCTATCGCGGCATACGCGAAATGAGCGGGGAAACCGCATTTGAATATTGAATTTTTAGGCCTTTTAAGACTGCTCTAGTTGGATGAACGCTTCGTTCTGCATTAACTGTTGTTAAGCATCGTCAAGCTCCCAATGTGAAACTTGGGGGCGCAGGCGTATGAACTGAGGAAGGTGCGGCTTTGACCAAATTTACAGAGTAGCCAGGCGCAATGGGGATAATACCTACAGCGCTGACTATATTATGAGATTATGAAAATATAACTATTCGAACATATCTATATCTCCACACCCATGCACGCACGGCCTCATATGAATCGCTGTCATTGAGGAGTATCTGTCGGTAATTAGATGCCCCAGCTCCGGTCTTGGCTTTCACCGGCTTTCACACAACACAATTCGATTGAATGGCCTTGCACGTACTTGCCACCAACCCATATGATAGCATACGCACATTAAAGTTACCGCCAAATATCTCCTAACCATACAGAGTCATATTCACACGCTGCTTTCACAAATATGCGAAGTGCGACTGAGCAGATCATAGCCAAGGAGCCAAGAAACGCCGAAATACCGGCAGTATTACCCCTTGCAACCCCTCACTCCCCCGCGCCCCGTCATTCGTGGTTAATGGCTTCTGGACGGAGAATTTACTTCGCGATTAGCCATCGCCCATATTTGACCCGAGATAAACAAATGATTATTGGAAGCTCAGGACAGGAACAGGCGCAAGATGTGGGTAGATCATCTAAATTCGAGTTTTTAGCTGCACCATGCAAGGATCGTATGGTGCAATCTCGGTGCATCATCTTCACCGAAGATTCGTGAGTGCTCGAAAGTGGTTACGTGATGTGATAATTATCTATATAATCTATAGCTTCTACCCTCACTGATGTTCAACCACGGCAAGTTAAGTTTTGCCCCGGGCGTGCTTCATCTCCAATAGCTTTTGGGGTGAATCCTCACGCAAGTGGCTTCCAATCATGCGGACCCCAGTTTACCTTGCCCTCTGCGGCTTGTTTGGATTGGGCACGGCTTCAGTCACTACCAATTCTACCTCCTCGAGCTCAGCAACTGTGCATTGGCTAGGTGACAAGCCGGCATTTAACCTCGGAACAACCTTTGGTGTCCCATGGGCACAGGGCCAGCATGACCCTAAGAAAACCAAGTTCACCGTCTCCGGTGGATCCAATGAGAAGGTCGACCTCCAGTCGTGGGTGACTGGCTACTGGTCTGATGGCTCCGTCAAATGGACTGGACATGCAATTGCAGCATCTGAGACCATCCTTGACGAATACACTGTTACCGCTCAAAAGTCGGCCATATCCATTGAGT
This sequence comes from Pseudogymnoascus pannorum, assembly GCA_001630605.1. Lineage (NCBI taxonomy): Eukaryota > Fungi > Ascomycota > Leotiomycetes > Thelebolales > Thelebolaceae > Pseudogymnoascus > Pseudogymnoascus pannorum. The sequence continues at coordinate 28,818 of LNAS01000244.1, read as the reverse complement.
CTGCAGGCACGAACAACAAGTCTTCGCTGGTAGTTACTGATACCGCAAAGAAGATCACCATAGACACGGGAAAACTGAAAGTGTCGTTCCCGAAAAAAGGTAGCAGCATTATCGACACAATCCAGACTGCAGGTGGGAAGATAATTGGAAAAGATGGTCGGCTCGTCCTTCAAAGCCAGTCGGGCGTGGATATTAATTCCGATAATCGTGGACGCCAGTCGATTAAGAATCTCAATTTCGCGAGCAAAATCGAAGAAGTTACAGTCGGAAAGCAAAATTCCGTTCGTGCCTTAGTCACCGTCCGTGGCAAACATCAGGTCACTAGTGGAGGCCCTCATGATGACTGGCTTCAATTCGTCCTGCGTTTCTACCTATACGCAGATTCCGATGCCATTCGTTTAGTCCACAGTCTCGTCTTTGATGCACCTGCGGAGAAGAATTTCATCACCGGCTTGGGGATTAGATTTGGAGTTCCTCTGGCAGGGGAGGAGCTATACAATCGCCATGTTAGAATTGCTGGTGTGGATGGCGGCCTTCTCAACGAAGCGGTGCAAGGGATCACCGGTTTAAGGAGAGACCCAGGAGAGGCTGTCAGGACCGCACAATACGACGGTGTTGTTCTTCCAGACATTAGTACGTGGGACACGCGGGTATCAACTAGACTGAAGTGGATTCCTACTTGGGGCGACTACAGTTTGTCTCAGCTGTCCCCCGATGGCTTTACCTTGAAGAAACGCACCAAATATGGGCAAAGCTGGATCAATATTTCCGGAGGAACACGCGCTGGTGGACTTGCATATCTTGGTGGCGCTACACAAGGTGGACTGGCCGTGGGACTACGTGACTTTTGGAAGCGCTATCCCAGCGGTCTTGACATAACCAATGCAGCTTCAGACCTTGGAGAGATAACCGTATGGCTCTATGACCCAGCAGCCCAGCCGCTAGACCTTCGCCCTTACCATGATGGCTTGAACCAGACAACCTATGCCGAGGAGTTGGACGCTCTAGAAATAACATACGAAGATTACGAACCAGGATTCAATACACCTTACGGAATCGCTAGGACAAGTGAAGTATTTATATTTGGCTTTGAGAAGACGCCCTCGAGAGAGGTGCTATCGGACTTGACAGAACATTTGAACAACCCACCTGTTCTGTCAGCAGAACCTGCATACATTCAGGAAACAAAGGCCCTTGGATCTTACTGGGGACTGCCTGACACAACCAGTGCCCTTTCTGCTGAGATTGAAGGCAATCTCGATTTCCTTTTCAAGCAGTACAAACTCGAGGTTGAGCAGCGCCGCTGGTATGGATTCTTAAACTACGGCGATTTCATGCATACCTACGATACCGATCGACACAGCTGGCGCTATGATGTGGGCGGGTATGGCTGGGATAACTCGGAGCTTTCCCCCGACCTATTCTTCTGGCAATACTTTTTACGCACTGGCCGAGAAGATGTCTATCGTTTCGCAGAGGCGCTCACTCGCCACACAGGAGAGGTTGATGTGTACCATATAGGAGATTGGAAGGGCCTGGGTACTCGTCACGGTGTCCAGCACTGGAGTGATAGCGCAAAGCAAGCCCGGATCTCGCAACCGCAGTACCGCAAGTACTTTTACTACCTTTCGGGGGGCGACGAGCGGATTGGAGAACTATTTGACGAGCTTTTAGATACAGAGAAAACCTACGGAATTCTGGACCCCCAAAGAAAAGTTCGCACAGATGGCTGGGTTCCAACACCCAACTCTACTGTGGCCTTCAGTCTAGGAACTGATTGGTCTGCTCTTGCTAGCGGATGGCTCATTGCATGGGAGCGCCGCGGACTGAGATGGGAAGAGGCAAAGACCAAGCTAACTAGCACAATCACTAGCATCGCCAATCTCAAGTATGGTTTTGTCACTGGTTCTGGATTATACAGTCTTGAGAACAGCACCTTAGGCCCGCCACCATTGGATCCCGACAACAAAGGTCTCGTCAGTGTCTCTCATCTTTCGGCCGTATTTGGTCTCCCCGAAGTCGTTTCTGACGCCATTGAGTACTATGGTGATGACCTCCCGGCCGGGTTTAAAGACGCATGGTACGACTACTGCTACTATTATGGTGCAACAGCCGCAGAACAGGCGGCTCGTTACGGGGTTAAGTTTTCGGGCATCAGCTTGGTACAGGCCCACTCGCGTCTCACAGCGTATGCTGCTCACCAGACCGGCAACACGACCCTGGCCAAGCGAGCATGGCGCGCTTTCTTAGACTCCGACGGTCTTGCTCCAGACGCACCCTGGAATACTACCCATATAAGTGGCAGCGCGGCTTTAGTGGCCGTCGACGAAGCGGCCTGGCTTAGCTCAAATGATGTCGCCCAATATGGGTTGGCTGTCATCCAAAATTTAGCCTTGGCACGAGATGCTCTTGATACTTGGGATTCTTAAACCACACTTGGAAATCCTCATTTGATACTTTTAGTATTGATCAGATGACTAATTAAATTATATTTGCACGCTCTACTATCTCTCTAAACTATTTGATGGGTATCATAGGATCGCTTAGCCGTATAATAGCTCAAATGATGTCGTCCAGTATGGGCTGGCTGTACAAAATTTGTCGTTGACACGAGATGTTCTTGATACTTGGGTTCTTAAATCCACATTTGGAAATCTTCACTGATAATTTTAGTACACTGATTAGATGACTAATTAATTCATATCTGCACACTTTGCCACCCATTGAAACTATTGACGGGTATCATAGGATCGCCCAGTCCTATAATATATTCGTATATTCCTCTACATCCAGGCACGGTTTGTCCTGCCATAATTCTCTGATACTGGCATTATCTAAGCCAGATGAACTAGCCACAGCGAATATCCCTGTGATTAGCCATGCCTCGCTATCACGACTTTGGATACTGTGGAAGTGGTGATGCAGCGCAGGAATGCGCGTCCTTTGCGCCACTAAATTTGTGTTTGAATCTGGCCTCAATAGATAGCTTCGGCACTCACGACCAATATGTATAGGATCGATGGGTGGTTGCCTTCGGGCCGCGGCTGATAAATCAGCAACACCACTAGCACCTGCATCGGAAAGAACTAAACAAGAAGAGTTTCCTTCCCAAATACCTTCCTGAGCAACGTCGTTTGCCTTTTCCCCTTCACTGGACGACAGTTCTCTCAGGTCTTCAGTCAGCGCTGGGAGAACACCACCTTTAGCCCCTTTACTTGATATTGCAAAACCCGCATCCACTAACTGGAGAGGCGAGCCCTGAAGAGACGAGATTGAGTAGTGATCTTTCCAAGTTAATATGTGTACTCGAACATGCCAACCTGGCCATCTCGCCAAAGGTGGTACAAGAATAGTTTCAATTTTTAAAGGTATCCACGGCCGCCATGCGCTTATGAGGACCGGAACTGTGGCTATTATTGGACCACTCTCTTTTTGGCCCTCTAAAGTGAGCTGGACTGACTTGATCCGAGGCGTTTCTGGGACCCACCGAGCTTTCCATGTATCGCCGGAGTCGTTGCTGACGGATAGAGTGCTGTCGGGTGCCATCTGGGAGAGGAGAGGCCCTACCGGCACACTGAATGCAAATGTGGATGAGTATGCGAGTTTACTGTATTTCGCTTCTCTGCCTCTGTGAGGCTTTCTCGTTGATTGTCCAGCAGAGAGGAGGAAATGATGTTCTGGAAAGCTACAGGTGACCTGTACTGCGGCGCTGACAACGCCTAAAGGGTCGAGGCTTTTATCATTTCGATTTATAGTTTTTACATCGTCTTGATAGTTAAACTCATGACCCAATGTGTTATTTGTTGAAAGAGGGTGAGGAAGCTCTTCACATCGCCAAAAATGATGATCTGCACTCAATCTAAGGACTGAGAATGTTTTCAAACACCAGTAGACTGACTGTGGCGAGTTATAATCTTCACTTATGAACATATTCGGGTAGGTATAGCCAATATTGAGGGTTCCGTCTGTGTTGAAGATATCGCGTTGCTTTGCCCACCAGCGGAGGTGGCGCAACAGAAGTCCTTTGATAACGCCTAGATCGTTTAATGGGGCTGAAAAAGGAATTTCAGCAACGACCGCCGCTGACCAAAAGGCGGCAAATGCGAAACGGTATGTTAGACTCCGACCAAACGGGATGGCAGCACCTTTGGCATGTTAGAGAACGCATACCAATACAGTTTCAAAGGGCCTATAATATAAAAACTTACCATTAATATCAAAGTACCTCCAAAAGGTCGCTGCAAATTCTCCAGCTTCGGATCGATAACGCTTGACTCTCTCGGGATCAAGGTCTTGGGCGAAACGGACATATGCTAGTTGCGAGTATTGAATGGCAAAACTACCCGAGTAGTAATCTGCTTGACTCTTGTCGGCAGACCATAGACCATCCGAAGACCATCCGTTTGAAATATAGAACGAGTCTAGAACTTTAAAATCGGCGTCCATTAACGGCTTGACCTCGTCGTAAGGGACGCCACAAGATTTGACTAGTGCCAAATTCACCAAAACTCTGAACCAACGCCAGTTTGATGGCGGAACTGTCTTGTCATTTATAGAACGCAACCAAGTTACAATTCGATCCCTTTTTTGAAGATCCACATGAGGGTCCAAGTCTGACGCACTGGAGGGTGCTGATAGAAATACCGAAGGAGCACACAAGAGGGCATATGCAATGGGCTCCATTTCCACCATGCGTTGATCATGGTCTCCCGAATAGCCCCAAAATGTATCGGAATGCGGATTCACTCCAGCATCCAGTCCGCGAATCCACGAGTTGAGATCTAGGTCGGAAACTCCAGAGGCAGTAGCGGACGAAGTAGATTGTGCCGCAAGCAAGTCTGCAACAACCCAGAGTGGCCTCGCAAAACCTTCAAGCTGAGCTGAAACTTCATCGAATCCTGTCCCTGTCGCTGTGGATAGCTTGATTCTGGCGCCGCATGATGACTTGTACGGCGTCAGAGGTTTGAGGAGGGATGTCGCACCTCGCAAGACATCATCGCGGGACTTGAATGGATTATCGGAAAATCCTAATAGCGGTGACATATTGGGATTGATGAGCGAGGAGAGAAAAAAAAGAGAAAGACAGGGAGAAAAAGACGGAAATGGCAACCTATGGGATTATACAGGCTTTGAGGCAGGCAGCAACTTTGAAGCTTGCTAGGCCCACTCTAGTCACGCTACTTTGTACTATTCAAGCTCCTCGGGTTAGCTATGGACGTCTCATAATAACCTTGCGATACATATACGTGAATTTCTCGTCTTAACAGAACTATACGTCGCAACGTCTCGAGGTACTCCATAGGTCTGGAATGTTTTGGGCGAGTGGTCAACTTGTGGTAGCAAAGCCCTCCGAAAGTTACAAGTGCAGGGAAGAACAGGGATATTTGGCGGGGGTTGATGTTTTTTGTGGGGTTCGATTTTGCGGGGTTCGGCATTCGGGTTTATGATGGCGGAGACCGGACAAAGGGTAGCGGGCATTGTATAAAGGTAAACCCGTCCACCGGATAGTGTCATTACAGCTCCATTAACTTGCGCTTATCTTTTTTTTTATGGAATAGAATATGAATTCATCGCAAACTCCACAACCCACTTCTAGCAGACCCGCATGTAGGGAATGCCGGCGGCGTAAGCTTGGCTGCTCTAAGGAGCTGCCAGCTTGTAAGGAGTGTAGAAGGCTAGGTAAACGCAGCTGTATCCCAGTAAGCTACTTCGTTGCTAATTATTTACGTGATAAGGTACTGGATGTGTTTATGAAGCACGAGAGAAGCCAGGCTTGAAGCCTGGGGCGGTGGAAAACCTAAACCGGAGAGTAGGTAAGTACTACGATGCCATTATTTTTGTATTGCTATTTATTCTTATGGGCAATAATCTGCGACTATTACTGACATAATGTTAGACAGAGTTGAACAACTGCTGCAACAGTTACAGGAACAGACCGAGTCAGCCCTGAGCTCCGGGTACGCCCCAAGCCCTGGTTGGCGTAATGGCGACGACCATAGACCGCGACAAGCTTCCGAGCTCTTGCAATTATCTGAGAGGGTGAATAACAGTCGAGGCTCGGTACAGGCAGAAGACTCTAAGCGCCCGGCTGAGTTCTCGCCTCGCTATCAGGCAAAACGGAGGCGCCTGATGTCGGAAGGAAATTTCAATTGGGGAGAACTAGTATTGTGTTCGGATGCCCTGGATAAGCAGTCTTCAGCGCATTTACTGGATGGTGTTGTAGACAATTACTTCTCCCAGGTCCATCCGTGGCTCCCCATGCTACACGAAAACTGTTTCCGACAGAAACTCGCGGAACAAGTATACGATGAGCATCTTGAGGTAATATTGCATGCCATGGTAGTTACAGCTATGAGATTAGTCATGCGTCCAGATACGTCGGCAAGCCTTAGACGCACATCGAAGTTAACAAAACGATCCCGAGACTGGGTATTGCTCCACGCATTTGGTTCGCTGTCGGTCGAGAACCTACAGGCTCTGCTCATCATTGCCTTTGACGATGTATGCCTGAAGAAACCTGAATACGTGTTGATTATATCTAATGAGAATAGATTGGAAGAGGCGAGGCGAATAGCGCATGGTCGATTGTGGGCTCTCTTACTCGTACAGTGGAATATCTCCAACTGAGCGTCGAGGCTGATGAGACTGACGAGCAACCATTACTCAAGCCGTGTCCTTCTGTTCCATCATGTAGGGACTGGACTGAGACGGAGACCAGGAGAAGGGTTTTCTGGAATATTTTCAATCTAGATCGGTTATGCTCAGTCATGACAGGGTAGGCTCTGACGGCAGCATTTAATAATGATTTTGACTTACAAATTTTCAGTTGGAACACTAGTCTCACTTCTGACGATGTCCATCGACGGCTTCCAGTAGATGGCGCCCTATGGCGAAAGAGAGAAGCGGTGATAGCCCCGTACTTTGGTATATGGGATAAATCGGCTGGAAAAATAGGAAACTCCATTGCGTACTTGACGGCACAATATCCCACTCTGGCGCAGAGCCCCGAAGAGGAGCACCAAAGCCCAGGGTCGATGTCGAATTTTGGTCAGAATACAAATACCGATGCGATGTCATCCATCGGCGCCTTCGCCTATTGCATTGAAGCTACTGAGTCTATGAGTCGCGTCACGACCTATTTCCTTCAACAGAAAGTGAATCTTTCAGATCAGAAACAAATCGGTAGTTGGTTGATGAGGTTTAAAGAGCTAGATCTTCGACTTGTACAGTGAGATACCGCCCTCCATGATGGAACTAAATCATGAAGTCTTGCGCTGACACAAATACACGTAGCTGGAAGATGTTTTTGCCTGTAAAATGGAAGGATACCAACATCTCACGGCGACCAACGGAGATCATAATGGATCCCAACTTGACACTTGCACATATTACTCATAATGCTTCCATGATACTGTTGCATCAGTTAATCGCATACCCACCAGAGAACTGGGACTGGGCAACCCGGCTTCCAAGCCGTTGCAGCGCGGATACATGTCAAACCGCAGCTCTCGAGACGTCGGGTATAACAGAAAAATATCTTTGGAGTCCAACGTCTAGCAAGATAGTCAACAGCCAATTCACCTTCTGTGTTTTTATTGCTGCGAGAGTGTTACTAGGTAATATATACTTCTAATTACCACGGATGGACTTGCATTCACGTAATATGGACGCACCGTTTACTTTCCGTTTGCTTGTTGGTTATTATCCGCATGTATTGTTTGCTAATTTATATAGTTCATTGGCGATATTACGGCGATAAACATCCCCTACCCGAATTTTTCAAGCTTATTGAAAGCCTCGACGCTCTATCCAATCGATGGGAAGGTTCCCCAAGATTAAATACTACAGGACATGCGAACCTAGCTGCTAAATATGCGGGCTTGCTACGCCGCATGCACGAGAAATGCGTAAACGACTTGAGTTTCAGAATTGAAGTTCTTGCCTACGCCAATGAACTGAGAGTCGACAGCATAAATAGTCCCCAAGCGGCGAAGCAGGGCCAAGAAGAAACCAGTGACGAGGAAGGCACCATGTCTAGAACGGGAGAAAACGGCGGACGACCTACAACGGAGAAGCTCAAGCACGTTCATAATCCTGAGGTTCAAGAAGTAGCTAGGAGCGAGGACCAGACGGGCGGTGGATATCAAGCAAGCAGGCCAAGTAGATCGACGAGGCGCAAGGGATTCCAACCAATCGATGAGCTACCAACACCAACAAGTATTGACCCAACGCCTGTTCAACTCCCAATCGATCAGCAACCCTATGCTTTAATGCAACAACCAAATGTTCCGGTGATTCCTGGAACCGATATTGTCCCCGATGAATTTACATATATCTCACAAATGTTCCTCAACCAACAATTTCTGGATAGAGATCGAGTGATCAGCTACGATGAAGGGATGTTCGCGGCTAATATTGATGGATGGGAATAAGGTAGTCAATAGCTAATGAAGATAAACAGTGTATCTATAGCTCTAATATAAATGCTTTACTTTAAAGTAATCCAAGAAGCTTCTTCCGCTTATCTGTCTACAGATTTGCTATTCTACCAAATTTACAATGGATGAAAACGACACCGCACTCCATATCTTGAGCATACATTATATTAAACCCATCTGAAGAAGTCGATTACCAAACTGAAGCAGGTAGTAGTCACCGTAAACCAAACCATGGTTATTGTACTTGCGATTCGCACCCACGTTGTTATTCGCTGTTCCATTCTTGAGTATGCCGTCAAAAGTGCTTCCAGGCACGACGTCTTCTACGGCCAGCGCCTCATCGTCGTCCCCAGAGCCCTTTTCTGAACCATCAATAACGAACTTCGCCTTTTCTTGGGCAAGCGCACCCCGAAGGAGTCCCTTTACCACATCAATCGCTGCAACACGGAAATTCTCGGCAAGGGTAAACCGCCCATTTTCTACTAGAGCTTCTGATAGTATCATCATGCCATTGGCCGCTATAGCACTTGCTGAGGAGTCAAACACAGGCTTGTCTAGATTATCAACGGGTGCATCGAAGTCCCAGGGGGGGACATTGTATCCGCGGCCTAGACGCCGCAAAAAGTACTCGGTCAATCCACACGCCGCGTCGAGGAATATGCGTTCTTTAGTCCACATGTAGGTCTGTGCATAACCCAAAATAGCCCACGCCTGGCCTCGTGCCCATGTCGAGTCTGTGGCATAGCCTTGCGCTGTGAGTCGTTGCTTTATAACGCCAGACTGTGGATCAATATTGGCGACATGGCAGGTTGAGTAGATGGGCCCAGAGTATCCTGTTATTGATACTGGAGTCGCAGATTCTAGTCGAAGATGGGATTTAAGCATGGTATGAGCGTGTGTGCGGGCGATTGTCGCTAGAGTGGTATCCTTGGTATAGGCTGAAGCGTAGAACAGTAAGTCTAAATTGCATAGACTGTCGATAATGACGATAAGGTTTTCATCCATCGAGATAATACTCACGTCCTTCTTGCGGATCAAATCCCAACTGCGAATAGCACCTGCCGATGCCACATACCGCGTGGCCAGGCTGTACGCGGCAGTAACGATGGACTGAAGGCTGCGTTGGCTACCCGTAAGTTCCCAGTCAAGCCGCAGAGCAGGCTCGACGATAAACCCAATGTCGTGAGTATCGGTCCTTGTCACCATTGCATGAAGGGGCTCCGCCCAGGCTCGACATAGAGCGAGAAGAGACTCCTGGGGCAGTGGAGGGTTCTGCGAGACCGGATACCGGATTGCCCGCTCTAATAGAGTATATAGCGAGCCAGGGAAAAACCCACATGTCCAGAAATTTGCTTCACGAAGTTCATAGCGGCCCTGTTGTGGACCTTCCTGAGGTACAATCTCAGGATAGGCAGATGGAGGATCCTAGATGCCGCGTAAGCCAAAAGACCACCCAGATTTCAAATATATGGGCTAAATTTACGTTATCCTTCAGATCTCGTTGTGCAACACGCCATAACTTTGCCGCTATATTCTCTGCGAATAGTTGCTGCAGTTCGCCGTCATTGGTTTGGCTGGCATTCAGAAGGGTAGAAGTCACGCTCAGCTCAGCTCTTGGGAGTTGTGAGATAGAGACAGTGCTGGCCGTGCTGTGAGTAGATGGAATTTCACGGAACTGTGTGAGTGTGTTCTCGGAAGCGAGAGGGTCGTAGTTATGATGAAGATGTAATTCGGTCATGGTCGTACTAGTTCGTGATGCCTCAAATGAGCGAGTGTATGTTTCAGAAGAATATTCTATGGCAAGCTGTGCAAAGTTGAACAGGATTGGACGCGGAGGAAGGGAGTCCGCAACCTTTCTCATGATTTAAGTATCCCTTCTTGGAAATCCTCTTATTCCGCACTCCACATCGACACCCATAATATGCCTCAAAGTTCAGGGCGGCGAAGTCACTGATTGCAAAGTGATAACGGATAAATTAACCCGGATCTGGGGCAACTCCCCCCCGGGGCTAGTATAGACCACAACTTCGCGTCTAGCTAAAAGGGGCTCGGCCTACTAATACCCCGCAAAATCCGCCATCAACACTCCGTTACCCGGCGGAGGGTCAAAACTTAGAACCCCATAAACTTAAGCTTGTCATTCTATTTGCGTCGAATTTGGACAAGATGGCGCCCATCACTACCCATTCGTTTTGTTCACGTCGCTGTGGCTTAAACGCTAAGTATCGACACGGACTGACCCCTAACTTCAACCTCTACTTAATAGTCTCGACCGCACACGCATGGGCTGGTCGATTCTGGGCAATCAGCACCCATCTGCCACTTCGCCGGTCTCTCAACAGACTATCCGTCCAATTATGGCTGAAGTTAAGCAAGCCGATACCGGCACTAAGCCAGCGGTTAAGGCCGGCGACGAGTTGTCAATAATGGAGAGAGCGGCACCTCCCAAACGTTCCCTCTGGAAAGCCTGGATGTATATGTTCGATTGGTATCCCAGCCATTATTCTGTCGAAGAGCGCAAACTTCTCAGGAAACTCGATTACACGCTGATGCCGTTTTGCTGCTTGATGTGTACGTGCATGACTGGGAAACTGATCATGGAACCCAAAATCTTACTAATACTGAACAGTCTTTATTAAATGGCTCGATCAATCTAATCTGAACAATGCATATGTATCGGAAATGAAGGAAGAGCTGAAATTGAACGGCAACCAGTAAGTATTTATCAAACTGGTATTAGGACATATCTCACATAATCCAGGTACTCCTTGTTTGGAACTTTCTACAATGTCGGATATCTGCTGTTTGAGATTCCCTCCATGATGCTTCTATCGCGACCCCAGCTCACGCGCTGGTATGTTCCCAGAATGGAAGTCGTATGGTCGGCTTTGACCTTCATTTAATGTCGCCTACGGAATGAGTACGATATCTATGGTCTCCGGTTCCTCCTCGGTATTCTGGAGACGCCCGCTTCCACAGGATCACTTCATATCCTGTCATCGTGGTAGCGCGCCGACGAATTGTTCAAGAGAGCGGGCGTTTGGTATGTGTCGAGTAACGCTGGTGCAATGTTTGGTGGCTATCTTCAAGCGGCAGCTTACAACAATCTCAATGGTGTTCTGGGGCGTTCGGGCTGGAGATGGCTGTTTATCATCGACGGTTGCATTAGCCTGCCAATTGCTTTGGCTGGTATATGTTCTTCCCCGGATTGCCGTCGAGTCTAAGGATCTGGTATATTAACGAGGCTGAACATGAGTTTGCGAGGAAGCGCATGATCGACGACGGCGTCAAGCCCAGCAAGAAGATTGGGAAGGCCATGTTGAAGAGAGTGTTTACGAGATGGCATCTATATGTTGCTGTTATCGCTTATGTCTGGTGAGGAACTTTCCTGTCACCGAGTGCTTATCCGTTCCATACTAACATTTTAGCTTTCAATGTACTTCATACCCGACAGGGCAGATGGGACTGTGGCTTAAAGATGAAGCTAAGAAGCACGGGACGTACACTATCGCCCAAATCAATACCATACCCACTGCAGTGCAAGGTGTCGCCATTATCTCAGCTGTACTTGCAACATCACTGTGTATGATATATCCTCTGTGGATCATATCGTCAGTTGTTTGCGCCATTCTCCTGTTTTGCAACCTCGTCCTCCTGGCCTGGGATGTCCCAGATGGCTTGCATTGTAAGATATGCACCTGATATACTCGCTCAGGTTGTAATTGCTAACTAATCTGATTTTAGATATGGCCAATTTACTCCTCGGACTAACTTCTGCGGTCACACCAATTTTGTTCCCTTGGGTGAACATTATTATGAAAGATGACGCAGAAGCAAGAGCATTCACATCAGGAGCAATGGTGAGTTTCGCTGGTAACATATGATGGTGTATGGCTGATATATAATCTTCCAGATGACCGTTGGATGGGCGTTCTTCTCATTTTATCCCGTCACAGTGTTTCCAGTAGTTGAAGGTAAGATAGAACCAACTCCCCAGCAAAAGGAGATCCTAACGTAATGTAGCGCCTAAATGGAGAAAGGGTTATACTGTGAATACAGTGTTACTCTGTACCTTCTGGGTAGTCTTCATGCTTGGAATGCTCCTTCATAGAAGAGAGACCAAGGCGGCAGCTACAGATGCCGAAGCAGAAATTCCTATGGATACTGAGAAAAGGTCCGAGGAGTTTGATCACGTTGATGTTGCCCTGGCAGGAAGGAACTCGGACGATGATAAAGTTTGATGGCGATTGCATATTAAATACGATGCTCCATAATAAGTAATTTAACATTGTTCCAATATGACTCTATGATGTACTAATATTCCAAAGTTCAATCACAAGCAAAGTTCAAAATAATAATTTAAGGTGGTATGAATGGGCTTGATTTCACTCCTAGCTAATCATACAGGTCCCATCAATTCTTCCTTATCCCGGGAATGCCACCCGCCCATAGATCCCAAGTCATTATTTCGTGACTGTAGAGCAGTTGCTCTCGAGGCGTTCAGTGCTTGGCAGCCTCCTTGTGGACATCAGCCTGGGTGTTGTGGCTGGTCTCGTTGAACTTGTCTCCAAGAGCATCCTTTGCGGCGGTGGCGCGGCTGGAGAGGGATGCGTCGTTGTCCTTGGCGACAGACTGGGATGGAGTTAGTATTCTACCTCTTTTGCCAATGTATTGTAATAGTAGCTTACCTTGTTGGCCTCCTTGGAAGCCTCGGCACCCTTGCCCTGGACGGTCTCAGCGACGTAGTTGGCGGCGTTCTTAACGGTCTCCATTGTGAATGAGTTTGTTTGTTGGTTTGATTTGGTTTGATTTGGTTTGAGTGTGTGAGGATGATGTTTGATGAAGAGAGAAGAGGAAGTGAAGTGGGAAATAGGAAGCTATATGTAGTCGACCAGACTGACCCTCGCTTCCATTAAACCAGGAAATGAGAGGAGAGACGAATAGAAGGGGTCGTTTCTCAACCTGCTTAAGGGTATGTACGTCATAGAGAGAGGTCTATTGTGATACTATGGTCCCCTGGGATCCACGAACTTATCCCCAATTCGGTAAATGAAAGTCACAAGAGAAGGGGGATTAAGGGTGAATCCATGAATTTTAGCACATTCCCATCCGGCGAAGGGATCTGGGCCCTTTGACCAAGTGTGTAACTTGGTGTAGGCTGCTACGTCATTGACACCAACAAAACGCCGGATGTACAAACCCCACACAACCACAAACGGGAACCAGCCACTAAGGACCGCCACAACAGCCACAAGTGGCAAAAACTGTGGAGAGCTAGAGAAGAAGTTAGCGAACAGCCACAGTAACGTCTTGGTAGGTCGGTTGTCGCTAAAAAGCGGGGAATTCGCGTATCACAGACCACTACCGACAGCCGCAGACAACCGCAGAACATCATCGACATCACTATTGTGCCTTGATTATAATGGGAAAGTGGCTTCTCTGGGAATCTTGCATATTTGGTTGCCCCTCCACTACCCCTCCATTTGCCCCTCCCTTGCCCCTCATTGCGGCACTCAAGGTGTGGCTCAAACTTGGTTTCAGTTGCTCCCATTACGTCAAGCTACCCAACTGTGGCTTAGCACAGTCGGAGCATAGTCCGCTTGCGAATGCTCCGTCGTCAATTTTGGAGTTGCTTATTCTAGGCCGAGGCGGGCACTCGTCGGTTAACTGCGAATCTGTTGAATAACATGTGGTTTCGTTCTAGATGTTCCTGAACGAGTCACGTGACACCTTATCACACTGTGTATTTGCAGAGTGTATATAGCAAGTGGCAAGTGGACAAAATACTTCTCACGCGTTCCGTTGTACATGACACGGTGTCCAAGCAAGCCTACATCCTTACCTTTGAATTTTTGGACCCCCCTGTTTGTTGTTATACAGCATCCAAGGTCCGAAAATGTCTCCCACGTATCTCATCCACCACCTCTATAACTTGTCCTCCTCCCGACTTTTCACCCAACCCTCCAAAATTCTTCCCACGTCCCTAAACCTCACTGGCTTTGTCATAAAAATATCCATCCCAGAGTCAAACGCCATTTCCTGATCATTCTGGCTGCTGAAGCCCGTTAGCGCTATGACCAACGCTGGCCTGATAGTCGGCTGCAGTAAGGTCGACTCGACGGTGAGTAATGGATCTGTAATGTGTCCTAGTGTGGGGAAAGGGAAAGCAGGTGATGAAGGGCGGGGGTTTGGTGTTGAGAGGGATTGGAGCTTGAGCTCATTGGCGGCGCGGCGGTCGGCCTCGACCGCCCGGATTTTGCGCGTGGATTCGTAACCTGTCATTATGGGCATGGATACATCTGTTAGGAAGGTGGTTAGATCCGAGTGGCTGAGAATGGAGATAGGTAGGAGGTGGCAAAGCTTACCCATGAAAATTACATCGAACCCCTGAGGTCGCTTTTCAAATGCTTGTAGGGCTATCAAACCGTTCGTTGCCTCCTCGTAGTCCCAGCCGTTCCTCTTCATGTAGGTTGCCAGTAGCATCATGTTAACTGGATTGTCCTAAAAAAGTATCAGTAGCTTAGTTGTCCGCCACAGTACCCTTTCAGAAACTAACCTCGACCAGGAGCATCTTCGGTTGCTCTAGTGGGGCCGACGCTGGTTCCGTAACCTATCCGGTATTAAAGCCTTGTTTTGAAGAGAGTAAAGATATCCCTGTAGTATATGCAGACGAAACTAATTACTCACACTCGCAGTTACACTCGCAGTATCTGAGACCACTATTCCTCTTAGTAGCTCGCTCAACGCATGCTCGCCCGGCACATCACTCGTGTTCAGTCGTACGGCCACATTGCTCGACATCCTATGAACAAATGCCGGTCTCGGTTCAGTCATTTCTCTAGCCTTAAAATCCGTCGTCAGCTGTATATTCAGACAATTGGCATTTGGCGCGAAACTGATAGGTGACTTCAAGTCTCCCAATAGCCTCAAGTTACTAGTACCTGCACTTACCCTGGTATTTTGTGGTGAGACTACAGGCAAGACTAGTTCACTCCTTGGTTCAGCCAGAATGGTATGGTCTGCTCTTGACCTTTTGAGAGCGTCCTCTGCATCAAGGATATTCAATAGTGCTTTCGCCAGACGATGCGGACCGCATGGCTTGCTAATAAACTCCACTAGTTGACCGACTTCAAATTGAGATGTGTAGATGCCACGTCGGGCTCCATTACTACAGAGAATGAGCAACAGTTGAGAGTTGTTCTCTGTGGTGAGTTTGGTCGACTTGAGGAACTCGGATTCATCCGAGATAACGATGTCAGCAGCCGAACGATCAGGTGTAACTGCCAGCTTAAACCATTCCTCGGCGTACTTTACGATGGATGCCTTCAAGCTTGTGATCGCACCTATCTGGAGCTCTGATTTCCCTACTGTATTGTCAAATCCACGGATGGCAACTCTGCGGCCACGAGCGCGTCGTCGAACAACAGTGATGGGATCTTCGGTTGTAAATATTGGTAACGCCAGCTCTGGCGATTCGCTCGTTCGTCGTAGACGATCATCCAATGGTAGGCTAAGCTTTATCTCCGTCCCCCTGCCGAGTTCGCTGTGAATTTCAATTACCCCACCTGACAAGTCAACGATTTGCTTCACGATACTCATACCAAGGCCAGTTCCTGGAGCTGTCGCATCCTCCTTGGATTCAGTTAGCATTAATTACGACGACCTAGTAAACTAGATCGGATGTGATCGTTCGAACCTGTGTGAAAGGCATGAACAATTTCGTCTTCATGAATTCACTTGACATCCCCTGTCCAGAGTCTGATACCGTCATCGTGATCATGGTTTTGTCGATACTGTCGCCACTCACACTTGGATTAACAGAAGGTATGCTTCGAGCCTCGAGCTTCACCTTGATATAGCCATCGCGTGTATACTTCAACGAATTTCCAAACAAATTCATTGTCAAACGTCGCCATGTTCCCGGGACAGTAGGAAAATTCCAGTCATCTCTAAAATCTATATCTATGATGACTGTAAGCGAATCATTGGAGAAGCCTAATTGAAGCTCATCTGTTGTTTTGGTGTCTATATCGCGATTGTTCAACGATTCCCTCTTTCGGCTCGTAGTGGTATCCGCCAGGCCTTGCGAAGATAGTCCATTGAATTCGAATCCGGCAAAAACACCATCCAGAACCTCTTCAATAATTGCAGAGATGTCGAGGTTTGCAACACTTCCCATTGGCTGCGTACTTACCTGTCCGAACTTCTTGATCTTTGAAAAGTCCAAAACATGCTCGATCGTGTCCAATAACGTCCGCCCACATATGTCGACCGTATCAACTAGATTTCGTTGGAATCCATCCAAGGCAGTATCTGCTAAAAATTCTACACTTGCTAGAATTCCATGGAGTGGGCTTCTCAGCTCGTGACTAACATTGCTGATGAAGTCATCCTTCGCGAGGTCTGCACTCATTGTGTTCAACCGCGTGACTTCCGACATGACACTATGCCCAAACGCTATGAGGTATGACAAGTGATTTTCAGTAGAGAATATTCGAGTCGCCGACGTTGACCAAGCGAAAGACCCCACGAAGCATCCAGATGTTGAATCGTATAATGGCACGAAAAATATTTGTCGGGCTCCGGGAAATGCCTTTAACAGGCTTACAATCCCAGCCCGTTTACGCGCATTTTGGCGACCAAGCTTGGCGTCAAAAGATGCGGAGGTAATGGTGACTTGCGATCCGTCTGGCGATTGGATATCAACAGGGCGGATAGCTGGCCCATTCTCGTCAAAAACAAAAAGCTCCCCCAGAGGATAATGTCTCACAAGAGAGGTAAGGAGATCCTGGTCGATGGCAGTAAAGCTGGCGTCAGATCCTGTGATCTGGTCAGCCCAAGAAGAGGATTCCCGCGTGGAATACCCTAAAACGTCAGACTTCAACTTGACCGAATCTTCGTTTCTCTCATTGGCGCGGCGTTTTGAACGTTGGGCTCGAGGACGCGGCCCTGGTCTGGCTTCATTGTCGTCACTCGAGCTTTCAGACCCCTTGTCATTTAATCGGCGCGGATCTGTCTCGAGAGTGCTACGCCCCTGATAGAATCTGAAGGGAGCATCGAAGAATACTGCTCCATCAACCTCCATGCCTTCTCTAATAAGATTCGAAGCACGAGAAAATGTTGTGTGGAGCTGACTCGAGAAACCATCATTAGAAAATGCCGCGTCCTTTCCACTAGTGATCCTTCTTGTGACATCGTCGGCGCCCTCAAATACAGACTTTAGTGTTGGGACTTGTGACATAGAAGAGCCCCAGGGTGAGTTATTGAAGTTGAAACGCGCGTCTGGATTATTGGAGCTATGCTGTAGTGGTGATTGGGTTTGACTCATAGAGGTTTCGTACGTGGAGTTCGTAGATTCAGTCGATACAGGCGCGTCAACATTATTCGTATTGCTTTCCCAATGGAAGCCGACTCCGGCCCCAGCTGGAAGGTTATACTTTTTGACTCGCTGCCAATCACCGTCCATAGTGCCTTCGCCTTCAACGAAAGCATGGAGTGCTTGGCTCATCATGGTAACTCTAACGACGTCTTCCTTTGCCCGTAAGTTCTCTAGATGATCCATAATCGTAGCTGCCATTGTTGTCAAGAACTGGGCTTGCTCAAGACTGAAGTCGGTCCTCGGTCTGTCATCGACAACATAAACGCAACCAATATTAACGCCCCTTTTATTAGTCAAAGCCACCCCGCAATAGAACCTCAAATACGGTGCGTCTTTCACGCAGTTCAGTTGGCTCGTATTTTCGTCCAAACGAAGATCTGGAATCATAAATACTTGAGTCATTTCCGCTGCTGTATCCTGATTTGGCACAAGGCACAGCGTTTGTTCACAAAGAGAGGCCGCGCGTGGGACTCTTGCCCCGCTGATGGATAATGACGCATTTTGTGCATGACCATCGTCACCAACGAGACTCAAGTTGCTTGTTGATTCAGCCAGAAAATATTCGTTCTCGTGATCAATAAGGGAGACGATAGCTCTTTGGGAGTCTAGCCGAAGTGCAATGAGTTGGGCAAAGGCTGTGAGCGCGGTGTCAGAGAACGATTTTTGGGTATCAAAATTTGTGTCCTTTAAAGCGGTACGCTTTGGAGACAGAGGGGTGTTATTTGAAGAGTATTCCGTTTGGAGTGAGGGCTCTGTAATATTCCGCGGTTGGTAGTACCTGCAGTTCATAAGGTCTCTGCAACAGTCTATATTTTCTCGTCACTAACCTATACACCTCTCGTGCACGAAATGTCTCTGCAGCCGACATCTTTGAACTTGGAATTGGTTGGGTTGGTTATAGACCAATCATGGTGGAGTAGTGGGGTTAAAATCTTAAATGCGTGTCTGGAGGCGTATCTTGCAGATCGTAGCTGATGAAAAACGATGCGGTGGATAAAAACCAAAGCCACGAGAATTAGGTAAATAGCGGGGTAACTTCAACTGAAAAGCGCGGCCTTGTGTTAAACTCGGCGCGATGGTGAATTCTACGTTCACGGCGTTATCAAGATTGAATATGGTGCCTTCCGATGAGGATACTTAACTGCCTTGATTTCGAGTTTGGATCTCTGATATAGCTTGGAGCATCAGTTGTCTCCAGACGTCAAGATAAACTTCTATAATGTTGCCAATCGTGATCTCTGATAGGGAATTTAATTATACGCTATACCAGATAGGTATTAGTATATATATATATATATGTATTTAGCCGGAGTTTTGCCATATGGGCAACAACTAGTTAATAGTTACCATTTGACTATCTCATCAATTCAGAGAAGAAATGATGGGAAATGTGGTCTAGACCATGGTAATTTTAGGATTATTGCAATTTATTTGTTACCAACTCTATACATTGAAGCTACTCTGCTGTCCTCCCCTTGGCTTCCAATTTTGTGTCCCTCGGCAAGTGGCAGCAGAAAATAGAGCAATTGTTTGCTGCCATTGGCGGCGGGCATTTACTTGCTAGAATACTTAAAACATATGCAAAGTCGAGGGGTTGTATTGGCTCGCTATAGTTTAGCCGTTCAGCAATTAGTAGTAAAGAATGTCTCATCAACGATGTGAACATATCTAGTAGTGTCGAGCTGATAGGACCAGGGCCACCACCTTGGTTTCCGAGTAGAATCGTGCCAACTGGGTGGAGATAAACGCGGCTCAATATCCCCTTGAAAATACTGTTCCCTCTTGCAACGCATCTTCCAAATACCGATGTCTCCTGAACCACGCCTGATTCGCGCCACTAGCCCACATCAACTCTATGTATCGTGTTGGGCGCCAATCCCGTCCGGTTGCAGTTGACCAATAGACGCGATCACCCGCTAGAAAGGCCTCTTTACTCATCGCAAGTGGCTGCGTCGCAATCCTAATCCCATGATAATCTGCACGATACATCTTCCCTGCTTTACACCATGTAGCCTCAAACTCCAAGTCGCTTCCCATTCCTGCAAAGATATACAGTGACCGTAAAGCGGGCATCTTGCATTTCGCCTTCCCTGCTGCGCCGAGCATCTTGTTCATGGCCTTGTCGTTGGGATATGTCCTGAATTCCTCAAGATACGCAACAGTATTAGATAGCGGGTTCACAACGTCATCCGGAAGAGGGTCATCTGGATGTCGGACAAAGTACCAAGACCCAGATGGCTGTATGGCGGAGAATCTTATAGTATACTCCGTTAGGCATGGCCATTGAGGAACCGTCCTGGCGAGGTATGAAAATTCCGAATCGATGGGGGTAATGGCAGGAGGTGTAAAAATCTACGGCGAGACTATGAAGTTAATTATCTCCATCTCCTTCATAGTTGGGATGATAGAGATGGCGTAAAATGCCAAAGACAAATGGTCGATATCAGGGGCTGCACTGTTCAAAACCGAGAGCGGTAGTTGGTAATGTCTATAGTGGTCCATACCCTCGTCCAGGCAGTATACCGAGAAGCGAGTAAGAGGGAGCGAAGTCAGCTCAAGAAGAGAAAGTGCAAAACCTAGAAATCATTAGTGACAGATCCTGGAGAACTAGTATGTCTATGCAAGAATTTGGGAGTAAGAGGTCGAAAAACTCGCACATACGGTATCGTAACTCCGGTGCCAACTCTCTGCTCCAGTTACTCGCTATCTTGTACCATGTCACATGGCCAATCTGTAAATCCAATATCTCTAGAGCTGGGAACTTCATTACTAGCCTTGCCATTGAATCCTCCGTCATATGTATCCTTCCTGTGCTAACTTCAAGCCTTGTCACGCTCTTTAGCTTTGGTAGATTGTCCAACGGGCCAAGATGAAGTAGACGGTCATACGATGTATACAGATCCTTTTCGATTGAATCCCACTGTTCTCCGCAGCGCGTTGCTCTCACTCTCTGTCCATCATTGTAGGAGTACAAATGGGCGATCTCCATTGATAGTGGCATCAAAGAATTACCATCCTCCCAATTCCGTAGTAGCGTAAACAGCTCAGTGATAGCTGCCATGACTCCCTTTTGAACTGCCTCATCAACTTCCCCTCCGGCCTCTGGCCCTTTAGAGCATGCCATTTCGACGTCTTTAGACATGACAATGCTATATCTCATTACTTTTAGCGCTGATTTGCGACTTTCTGTCATGATCTTCGACAAGTATTCTAGTTCACAACTCATAACATTAATCTGCCGAAACGTCTGTAGCTCGACTTGCTGCTGCCATGCTTTGCATACCGCGGCACATGATGGGAGGTACATGGGGAGTTCGAAGGGTTGTTTGGTAGGATCAGTACTGGACTTTTCATGTTCGCAAAGCATGCAACATTCGTTTTGATATTGACGGTGTTTGCCTTGTCTATCTTCTTCGACTGGCTCAATTTGGTCCTCTTGTTCCTCTTGTTCACGACGTTTGTCGCTCTTGCGAGGAAGGTAGGAGAGAATATGTGTGAGGATTTCTGGCGGAAGTGATGTTATTTCGGCCATGTTGTACAATGGAGTATGATTGTCGTATTTTCTGTGGCATTCAATTTGTGCTTGAAATTGTTTGTTATGGTGTGACTAGACAGGTAAATTTGTGCAGGTTTATGTCCGTCTTTGTTTGTGTAGGTATGGTGATGTGAAGTAGACAATAAAATGGTGTAACTAGCTGGCTACCAGTAAGTTTATACATGTATGTCTTGAGTGGTGTAATTCTTTATGGGGGCGTATTCGGAGTCGCAAGTGAATTTTGATATTAGCGACGCGAAGATGTTAGATTAACATTAAATATCCCAAAAGAGGACTCCAATAATTCACCAGAGCTGGCCTGCAGTACCAAGGCCAAGATGAGAGGTCCGAACGATTAGATTCAAACAAAACCGGACGGAGTGCTCTATAAAACAATGAATGCGGGAGTAAACCCTCTTTTGACAGTTGCCACACATACACCCAAATGCAAATACATACCATTTTACCACATAAACTGACCCATTCAACCGCATTGTGACTCCAAACTCCACATCCTATTTTTAATACTACATACTTCAACACCTTACGTCGAAGTCTGATGAACCTCCTGCCGTACGGATATCCCACCTCTACCACTCTTCCACCCTACATCCTCACCCGAGTATCCCACAATATCCTCCATGCTTTCAGTTGTGACATGCCCCCTATGGATCCTGGTAGTCTGTGTCGTCCTCGACTGCAGGGGAATCGACCCGTTGCGGAGCTCGTTCGAAAGTGCGCTCTTGTTATATCGGTCTTCGTACGAGGTGTTGTATGAGGTTTTTAGGCGGCGTGAAAACAGGCTTTTAAAGGGTGGAAGGCATCCTACTATCACGGCTTGGAATAGATTAGCATACTAAATATTGGGTCGGTTGGGGACGGCTTGAACTTACACACGGTGGACTCGATAGTTCCCCACAAGGCAAGCAGCACAGAGTCACTCGTGGCTGTAAATGCAATCTGAACAGCGCGAACAATAGCACAGATGATGATAATAACACCGATGCTGAAGACTCCCGCCAGACCCATTTTCTCGGAACTAGAGATGCGGACCTTCCATAACAGCCGTAGCGGCATTGCCATAACTATGTGTCGTCAAATCAAGTTAAGTGGTGTGATAGGGTTGACTCACTCATTATATCAGTCAATACATCCACAACCGTACTGTACAAAACTGCAATAATCGAAGTCTTCATATCAATATCCTTATTGCATGATCCTGGATGACAGTAAGAGGGTATGCCACCACCAGCATTGCGGAAAGGGACATACCAAAGATGAAGTAGTTTTTTGCCGGATGACACACGTTGATTGACACAATCCAACAGCCGACATAGGAGAGGAATGCGAAGACAGCTATTATCCACCATACTCGACGGTAGCCTTGTAGGCCATCGAACAGGTTGTAGAAGAAGGCGAGAAATGAAGCTTTTACTAGCCACAGAACCGTCCAGAACAGCTATGTAACGTGTCAGTAAACCGTCCATGCCACCCGAAGAAGGATTGTCGTACACCTATAATTGTGAACTCATAACGCATGTCTTACGGTAGATGTTAGCATGTGCTCATAACAGTTGCATTGACCGGCCGTCAAGATCGACATCGCATTGTCTTTTTTTTTTAAACAAAAAAAAAACATCAAAAGTATTCAGGAAGCAGCGCACATACATGTATTGCCACTAGCCATAGTCTCCTCCTCAGTCAACGTCGAGAGCCCATTGACGAGTCTTGCTAGATTGTAGCAATGCGGCGTCTGCAGCGTCTGAAGCACGGCATTTGCAACCAGAACGAGGAACGCCGAATAGATGAGGTAGTCATCTACATGCAGCTTCTCAGTCTTCTTCATCCTAATCGCCGTTCGTGCCACCACAAAGCAACCCGCGAGCCCGGTAGCAACCCATACGGTGATGACAAGGCCATGTTCTGGCATCTTGCCCGCCAATCCCATACCAGGGGGCGCCGGTGCCGACATTTTGAATTGCGTTTGTCGCTTCAACTAGAAAATGCAAAAACCATTCGATGACGAGTGAATCTCCCCAATCGCCGTGGAGGAAGCAGATTTAAAAATCCTCAGTTGTAAAGGAAAGTCCCTCCCATATCTTGAAACAGCATGATGGGCCGGAGAGAAATCGGATTTTGGAGCATCTATGGCTTTTCGGCTGTATATCACCAGGCCGTCCTTTAAACCTGGCAATCCTACACCAGGAGGTGCAGGTTCTATCGGCAAGCCAGTAAAGTATTTCTTTTGTGGCTGTATCATAATTGCTGGCGGCTGTATCATTCCTGGATAGTCCTAGTGGGGGGGCTGAATAGTTGGTAAGCTTTGGGGGTGGGACTGACTTCCAGTATGGACCGGCCCTTGGGAGATTTGCAAGATGGTGCTATCGTAGTTCCAGATTAACAGGATTGACAGGCCCGCAGTAGATGAATATCCACATTAAGATTGAATGCTGGACTCTATTGGCTAGAGATGGAAAGAGCATTTCCTAATCCTCCCCATAATATTTTGATACCTTGCTAGTTTGGCGTGTCATTATTGGAGCGGGGATTCAGGAACAACAACCTGTCCAGCACAGACACCCAGCACAGTATGTGCGCATGTTCGCCAGTGGAGTACCCCAACAATACTTCCAGTAATAGAGATCACTAGCGAATACCACTAGCTTGTAACGGGGCAAAAAGCACTCCGGAATCAGTTGTTCCTGATGTTCTTCTCGAGCGCGCCACCCACTGAGGATTACTTTGGACAAGAGAAAGCGCACTTTCGAATGGATGGCCAATCCGTGGATTTGTGTCGCGGATGAGCAGTAGTCCTCAGCCGCTCGTCAAAGCAAAAGAGAGAGAAAAAAAGCGAAAAAACTACCAACTTTGCGTTTTCGCTCTCTTCAGCAAGTTAAGCAAGGAAGGGCCGACAAAGGACATATGTCTGTGGGATACACGGGGTTTGTTCGATGATTTGTTCACAGAGTTACCAATGGGTCAAGTTCATGGTGGGGCTCAGTACAGGGTCGTATGTACTGGTATGCATGTACTGTACTATGCATACCATGCGCGCCAAGAGAGAAGGATTAGAAGGATGGAATCGACCCCGGATCCTCCAGTAAGAGTCATCTCTATGCGAGTAAACGAGATTCCGCCGCAATTAACGGATCCCGTCAGGATACTGTCTTTGTAATACTTCCTTCCCATCTCATGATCGCCGCCCGCTGCAAGTGTAACGCATGGATAGATGGATGACCGCTCAACTGTGTTTTCTGCAGCTACTAACGCTCAAGTGAAGACGCCAGTGTAATGCAAATCTCTTTCTTTGATTAATCGGCTGGGGATATTGTGGTGATGACCCCTGTCGCCGATGCAGCAAGCATCGTCGTACCTGCACCGTTTACCAGGGGTTGGGAACTCGGTTGCGCATTTCTTGGGTGCGAAGGCCAGTAGTCTTCTCGCCTTTTAATTATTCATATATCTTGTCCAGCTCTCTTCCACCAACACTGAAATGCATCCCAGCAACTCGCTCCTGCTGCAGACGCCATGCTTTTCAAATCCTTCGCCTTGCTTGGACTGCTAGGCGCGATCGCCCAAGCAGACAGTGAGGGTGTATCAGACGTGAATAGCTTCGCCCTCACTAACAATGGGGGCTGCAAATGTGTATGTGTGCAGTGAATTGAAGCTAAAGACCAATGCTAAATCTTCGAAGGGACCGAGCGACCGATGCTGGCCTGCTCCCCTCATCTGGAATGTCTTCAACTTAACCCTTGGCGGGAAATTAATTGCAGACAGCCCACCGGCTATTTCTTGCTATGATGGGCCCCAGAAAGATCTTGAAAAATGCGCCAGTCTTCAGACAGACCTCAAGAACTCGACTTACATTGGAAACAGTCCTGTTGCCCCCGGGTTCCCAGTCGACGACCAATGCCCACCTGTCAACTACGCTGCTGGAGAGGTTGCTGGAACCTGCACAATGGGAGGTCTGCCTAGGTACACGGTTGATGCGACTAATGCGCTTCATGTTTCCGCGGCGGTGGTCTTTGCGCATCTCTCCAATATTCGCTTGGTGATCCGTAACACAGGGCACGACATACTTGGGAGGTGAGCACAGTCAGATGCTAGTCATATGAGCCATCTAAATCTTCATATAGGTCTATTGGAGACGGCAGTTTAGCGGTATGGATCCACAATCTTCGACAAGGTATCACCTTCCAAAAGAAATACGCTGCATCTGATCGATGCAACAAGTCCGGCTGGACAGGAAGCGCCATAAAAATTAGCGGTGGTTACGTATGGGGCGAGGTCTATGCCATTGCAGAGGCCAATAATGTCATCGTGGTTGGAGGCGGAGATCCTGTAAGTCTAATTCTGTGACAACACTGGATGAGCTAACAAAAAGTAGTCCGTAGGATGCATCGGCGGTTATGCGCAAGGTGGAGGACATTCTCCAGCCAATCACGATTATGGTCTAGCAGCAGACCAGATTCTTGAAGCTCAAGTTGTGCTGGTCAGTTAACCTCTCCGTTCCAGTTCTATATCTAACTTAAAAAAGGCGAGCGGTCTTATTGTGACGGCAAACGCCTGTCAAAACACCGATCTATTCACTGCCATCCGTGGAGGAGGGGGTGGCACCTACGGAGTTGTCATTTCCACTGTCGTGAAAGCGCACCCAACTACCAGTGTCTCAGCGCAGGTCTTCTCCATGGCGCCTCTGACGGACGCAAACTTACCTGATTTTATGGACGCCCTTGCAATCTTGTACTCCGCATATCCCGATCTAGCTGATGCTGGCTTGAATGGCTACGGCAGCTGGGCTGCTAACTCATATGCTCCTGTGATTCCTAACCTCCCTTACACCACAGGGTATTCGCACACTCTTGCTATTATGGGAAAGACTATTTCTGATGCAAAGAATGCGTTTGCATCAACGGCTGCCAAGCTCTCAGCTTACAATGGCACGTCACTCTTTATGTACTCGGATTATTATACCTTTCCGACCTACGCAGAGTACTACCGTACACTATCCGGCGGTCTTGGGCCGGTCGGATCTGAAGCTGCTCTCGGTTCTCGACTCCTAGACCGCAAAGCACTCGCCAATACTACAGGGTTGAAGAACATGCTGGATACTGTTGCTGGGCTTCCAGGACAGTTTCTCCAGAACAACTTCTGCCTCGTTTCCGGCGGTCAAGTCTTCAAAGACCGCGCTGAGCCGTACTCTAGCGTCAACCCCGGATGGAGGACATCATATGTGCACAACATTGTTGCAGGGGGTTGGTTACCAGGTTCGGACGCCACAACAAAGGCAGCCGTGCACAAGGACATCACGGAAGTAAAGGTGGGTTCTATGCGCGCCATTGCACCCGATACGGGCTGCTATATGAATGAAGCAGACCGTCTTGATCCAGACTACTTGGTAAACTTCTACGGCGGTGCGCTGCCGAAATTGCAAGTCGCGAAGAAGAAGTATGACCCTACGGGCGTCTTTTATTGCCCAACTTGCGTGGGTAGTGATGCGTGGAAGGAGGATTCGCAGGGGAGGTTATGCAAAGCTAACTAAGTATTTGTACACTGAGTTTAAGAGCTTGTATTTATATTATGTTCCCAGATGATAGAGTAAATCTAACCTGAAAATATTATATTATTATCAACTTCTGTCTTTTCGATGGGCTTTTACCGATGTATTTCTCATATTCGAAGCAGAAATATAGTTTTATATATAGTAAACCAAAGTTCTATTTCCGCCACCGAAAGGAAGACGCACTCTTGATAATATTCACTTCACCCGATAATTTAGACACCATACTAATTAATTATCCGTCCAACGGCCTATATTTCAACGAGCAGAACCTAAGCCGGTATTGGCTGGCCATCCTTGCGTCCGCCAGTAGTAATCTGGAAGAACTCAAACTTGGGAGTGCCAGTATTGAAGGTGCCCTGCCACTCAACTAAGAAGAGCTCCCAGTTAACCCAATAGAACCCCTCAGCTTCCGTGGAAAGTCGACTATCAATAATTAGCGTCGTTCGCATTTATTTTCTTGGAGAATGATAATAACGTACGCAGTACCGAAACCATGGAGAGCTGATGCAGAGTAAGTCGTCAAACCTTTCAGGTCAGCTAGTATCCGGTCGCCCTTATCGTTTTCAAAAATCCATATCGACTCAACAGACTAGACAATATGAGTTAGCTGACGTATCATCTCAGTAGCTAATTTTCATTATACTCACACTGTATGTTCCGTTCTTCGAATCTAACAACCTCTCAGTCTCAGCAGACAGGTTTGGGATAAGGCGCCCATTGAACTGGCCGGTGACATTTCCAGATACGAAAGGCACCATTGCAGCAATTCCAGCGGGGGTGGTAACGTTATAAGGCAGTCCAACTATAGCGTCGACAGTCACGAAAGATTTCCCGACAGGCGGATAGTAGATGCCATCAGTGCATGCACCAGTCGCCAGGGCGCTGGCTATGGAGCAGAGAAATAGTAGGGACCGAGGAAGCATGATTGATAAAATTCGAGGCCGAGAGACTTTGGGATATTATGCGGGGTGCTTTGAAGGTATCAAAGGAAGATGCTGGACGATCTTGTTGAATTTGCGAGCACTCTACCAGTGGAAGAGGTTGGATTTATAGTTTCCTCCCATGTTAGCCCATTAAGATAGGGGAATAGACGAGAGATATTTTTACTTTTTATCCATTTCCATTCTGAATAATCATGGGTGATCGCCATCAGGTCTGTAAATATCATTGGCTTCGCGGCATTTGTCGGCATTGGCACAACCTGATTGAGGAAAAACACGATAGTAAGGATTTTGGTGCTGACGGTGACCCAGCCCCAAGTGCGGCTGTTGAGACATCAGGTTGCAGCGGACACCACCGAGCCAATGCCACGACGACGGTGAGATTGATCATAATTGCTCATAATAAGCCTTATTCTATTGTTGGATTACTCTCCTTCGTCAAACGCCTCCTTCGGATTAGCGCATCATATTGGCACAACGGGACCTTGTTCGTCTCGGGGCTAATTATTGGCTCCCTTTGCTGGCGACGCTAAGAAATGGTGGGGTGTGCTTCCTGTCATAACACTCCCCTACCTGTTCTGTAGGACGCCCGTGTAGAGATCAAATTTCGCGTTTGATATAAATTTTGCACACAAAAATGTGTCTGACAATGCCGTGTATAGATCTGATTATCGCCTCCTTCCCTTTGCATCACTCAGGGTTAGCAAAAAAACCCGACAAACCCCGGGTCTGACCCAATGGGTCAGGGTCATGTTGAGTCCGGGTCGGGTTTGGGTCATACCTCTTAATGACCCCGGGTCATGGTCATTAGTCACATGACTAAAACTCGTCTACAATCATGTAATAGTCATGTAACTTTATATTTTAACGGTTTAAAACTAACGTATATGTATAGCGAATGGTACAGACAAGCGAATGGTACACTCTGACGTGCACCCTGAAAAGAAACCACAATAAATCTA